>JAPYYJ010003806.1:0-11123 GCA_028533885.1 Nasua narica
TGGCTACATCTAACCAGTGGGTTTTGACCATGAAAATTCTCACCTGGAGACTGAGTCTATGGGAACCACAAAAGTTTAACTATGGATTCTGAAATACGTTCTTTTCTGGACGTAAGAGTACAGTGTGGGGAATGATGGCTATTGCGGAAAATTTGAATCTTTGTAGGTCCTTTGAGTCTAAGTTCATATATATATATATGTGTATATATTCATATATATGTATATATATATGACACCTCGTTTCCTTTCCCAGGAACCTGTTATCATCACAAGTACTTCCCATTCTTTGTTTTGGGTAGTGTGGACTCAAAACGGTCCTATGGGTCCCACGCCGCCCCAGGTCAGGATCTTGTCGTCACTAAGCACAGGTGCCCAGAGCCCTGAGAACTCGTGTCCGTGTCAAACGCGTACACCTGAAATTTATGGGCAAAGTCCCCCTCAACAAATAACACAGATCCCTCTTCTGTCACTGTTAGAGGTTTGAGGGTCGTGTTTCCTTTTCTAAAAGAAGCCCGGGGTAGGGGAACAAAATAGCCCGCCCAAGGCCAAAATGTATTTCCCGGACCACCTCGCGATGCTAAACCTGTTCTCTGCGCGAAGCGCGGGGCAGAGAGGCCTCCCAGGCCTCTGCGGGGCCCACGCTGCTGACCGCCTTCCCACTGGGGACCAGCCCCACCAGCGGAGCAACCTTGCCGAGACCTTCACCCGCTGCGCCACCCTCCGAGGACGCAGACCGCTGGCCTTGATGATGGCCTTGTGTCGGGGAGATTATCTGGGGCAGCGTGGCCTGCAGAGTCGCCAGGAGGGGATGTCGGATGAGAAACACTGGTCTTTATGACATCTGGCTCCTCTCTGGGAAGCAGCGAGAAGGCTGAGATTATGAAGCCCTTTTTGCAGAGGAAGAAAGGGGGGCACAGAAGGGCTACGCTCTCAAATCCCGCCTCAGAGCCCAGTGCCACCACTACCCGGGTTCGCACCGCTTCCTTTCTGAACCGGGGCTTGCAGGTCAGGTCGGAGACCAGAGAGGGGCGCGACCACCAGCTTCCGAGGGAGCTGAGACTAAACCTGACCCAATGCCTGGTCGGTTAGCTAATGCCAGCACTCTCACTTTGAAAAACTGTCGTTCTGCCCTTTTGTGCCCGTTCTTCTCTGCACGCGGGTCTGAACGCGGGTCTGCTCTAACCCAGGTATGATCCTGATTCGTGGCATCGGGTTTTTGAGAGAAGTGCAAAACAACTTGGTTTGCTTGAGAACAAGTTTATCATCCATTTAGCTCTATCAACTCAGGTGAAATATTGCTTCATTATCTCCTAAGAAGTGTTCATATTCACCGACACTGCAGGCGCCACATTTTGGAAAGGGTTTGGAATTCTTAGGGATGGCGTTACAGCCACCAGTTTTGACGACACGTAGGTGTGTTGATGTTGGACTATCATTAGGCCGTGTTAAAATATCTGACCAAGCTGGATGCAGTTCATCTGTTCCCGAAAATTCCGCCAATTGTTAATGTGTTCACTTGCAAGTGTCTGTAAGTGCTATATGATGTCTTAGCCCTTTTTCACTTTGTGTGAAATTTCTAGGTGAAATTTCCAGAGAAATTTCTAGATACCTGAGACCTCCTCTTTCATGGCCTAGAAAATGTTTAACATTTTGAAGGAAATAATTCTAAAACATGCCATGGTCGTCTTAATAAAACAGGTATACTGAAGATAACCTTTTCCTGATGCCTTCAAATCATATATTGAATGAAATTATTGCATCCGCTGTCCTTCCAGGCCAAGCAGCTGCACTGCCCTGCAGTAAATGGCCCCCATCAGCTGTGCTTTGAAGTTTGTAGCCTAGTTGGAGAGTTTCCTCTTCCCTCAGCACCTGCTACAGTTACGACTTTCTACTTTGTAACCTTTTTTTTTTTTTTTCCTTTTGGTGCTGTGTACCAGGGTCTCAGAAAACCAAACATTTGACAATTTTCTCTGAAATGGGCTTTGAACGATGGGCCAATGGTCTCTCTGATCCAATGAGTCAGCTTCGTGAGAGTTCTCTACGTTCCGGAACCTCAGTTTTAAAGCTGTGAGGTAAGTGAGAGCGTAGAGTATGTATTATAATTCAAAAGGGGTGCGAACAAGGGACTCGAGGCTGGAAAGTCTGTAAGCAGAATAATCTACATGTCTAAAATGAGATTTTCATAAAAATTTTATTTTGCATTTTTAAATAATTCAATGCATTGGCAGTACGGTTAATGCCTCTAGGAGAGAAACGAATGCACCAGCTCAGCCAATATCATTTTTACAGACATCGTGTTGGAAAACAACAAAACTACATTAGAATGTTTGTACACAGAGTTACTGTACCGATAACAAAGCACCAACAACACGCTTGTGCGCCACACATTTGAAATGCAAAGCCACACAGGCAGATACAGTTTTACACAGATAAAGCACGTGAAACCGGTTTCAGCAACCAGATACCATTTCATTCATTGCTTGATGTTAAGGACAGTTACGTTGGTCTATACAGAACATCTGAATTTACCGAAATTCCAACGAGACGAGCATGCGTACGAACAGTGACCGTTGGTGACTCTGCAACGACTGTGACTATCCTTGGAGATCTGCACGCAAGAAAAAGTGGTTCAAAAGACTTATTGGGTAATGGTAAAGCAAAGGGGGCGTGCTTCATGAATTTTCCACGGCGTGTCAATGGCCACCCGGGCTGCCACCGCTGTGGAAAAGGGTCTCCCACTAGAGGCAGGGCCTCAGGAGCTTTTCTTCCCAGGCTCTTTCTGATGGTTCTCCTTGTCCACTGATGTGGAGGGAGCCCAGGCTAGGACGCTGGCCCCAGGGATCTGAGCTGCAGCTTGGGGGCAAGCTCAGTCCGACCTGGAGGGCTCGGCTCGGCTGAGGTGGCCTCCATCTTCCCTCCCATGCATCTTGACCTACGGTTTTCTTTTGGCAACTCAGTGGAATTGGAACAGAGCCTCTCCCCTCACAAAGGCCAGTGAATCCATGTAGTTGAACCATAATATTACGATAAAAGCTCCCAAGAGGAAAGGAGTTTTCATTTCAAATCACTGCCTTCCTACAGCATAGTAGCTGTGGCCTCCCGGAACTGCAAAAGAACGTTTTTCAAGAAGGGAAAGCTAAAATCCAGTGAGGGACACGGCAAGCCAGACATGTCGCACAGGCACACGTGCACACACACACACACACACACACAAACAGACGACATGTTCTATCTGTGCACTTAGGGCTTGCCACCCTGGTCCCGGGTCATGCTGTTGGCCAGCACGCCCCCCCCACACACACAACAAAGCTTATGATGACAACTGAATTCCCATTTGTATCCTGGTTACTCAATACATATTTTCCATGACACTTAAATATACAAAGTTTCTGTTTACAATACGCATGAAAATGTCTTATCTTTTGAAGAACAAGAGAAAGGTTTATAGAGTCACATCTTCATTTACAACATGTTGGGATTATCCTTCTGGTTCTTATATACAGGCTAATGGGAATGCTAGGAAATACCTCACATGAGCATACAAGACGTGAATGTGCGTCCTAGATACAAAGCAAACACACACACTGTAGACCAGGCAGACACCCCCGGGCAACTCTCAGGGGTATTTTTCAAGTCTCAGTCAAGTGACTTACTGGAAAAACAGGTGGAGTCGTTTGTTAAACTGCATCAGGTCTCAGAGGGTATTATAAAAGTGCCCCACTGCAAGAAGTACCTCTGTCTTAGCATTTGTCGATGTGGGGCATGGAAGGGCCCAATGGACATGGAGTGTTCCTCTTTGAAATCCCATCAAAGTTTGTTTAGATCTCGATTTCATGCCTGGCCTACAGACTGATCTAATGCAGATTTACCAAAGACTCCAGATTTCAATAGTTAAATGGAGAGAGAGACACAGAGAGAAAGAGAGGAGAGAGACAGAGAGAGACAGAGAGAGAGAGAGGGAGGAGAACAGAGAAATGGTACAATCAAAATATTTCTTCAGTCAATAATAATAAACAGCTTCAAAAAAAAAAAAACTAAAAGAAGAGGAGAATTGAAAAAAGAAAAAAAAGATGAACCTAAAAATATTCTTGACCAAAGCATTCTGGGAAATTTCTAGAACAGAAATTTGTTCTTCATATTTGTAATGGTCACAGCAACATCTGAAGATGTTTGCCATTGCCAGGCCTCCAACTAAAGTTCGTTGCAAATTCCTGAATGCAAACTGTCTCATCTGCCTGCAACCGCTCCACTTGCTCCAGAATTACGTCGTAAAGGTCTAAACAGCGCTCCGCAAAGTCGTACAATTGGACAAATGGATTCAACAGACTAATATTTCTAATATCATGGTTTCGTAATACAACATGCCTTTCCAGGTGGCATGTTTTAAATTAGAACACGTCTATTTTTATTAATCTGTTATGTCTTAAAAGCATGAACAAGTACAATTCAAAAGCTCACGTTTAACTCAACTATTCATTTGTTTAGAGAGCGAAAGAACCCGAGCAGGAAAGCGAAAGCCAGAGCCAAAGCAAGCGAGTGAGGTTGAGAAAAAGAGAAAAACAAGTCACAACCACAGCCACAACCACAACCACAAAACCAGAAAAGAAACCAGACTTTTCTTTGGAGGATATGAAGGACATGTCCCTCAACTAGCCAAGTGTGCCAAGGGGAAGAGTTTTAGGGATCTCCTGATCCCGAGGAGCATGATGAGCATGGTATCGATACTGGGCTCACTTTAGATGTATTAATTTTATCTGAAGACAATACGATACCAGACAGTCTCCAGAATAAAAACAGCAATCTGTATAATTGAATAAATGTGAGGGATTTCATCTCAAGACATTTCTCTTTCTAGAATACCCAGAGTCTTGAATCATCCAGGAAGAAAACTATTTGACAAATCATTTTGAGACAGAATCGATCTCATTTGTAATATTTGTGGGTGAATATGATTGATTAGGGAGGATGGGTTTGAAATAGGCAATCACCAGATGATGATGAACATCTTTCTCGCTCTCTGTATCCATGCAAACCGGTCCATTGCCTACGGGGGCTCCGAGTCCCTGTGTGAGTGTAATGTCAATTCGACCAGCCCCAGATGGTACCATTCTCCAGTGGATGAACGTTGCCTGAGTACCACGAGGGGACAGAAGAGCCCCTGCCATCCTGTTAGTGTACTGGTCACAGAAGGAACCACGGGGGCAAAAGAGAGAAGAGCCAGAAAGAAAGAGTAGGACATGGGTCTCCTTCAGGGCTAACATTCTGCCATGGGCGTGGGCTCAGGCAGAACATAGAAATGTTTAAAGAATAAGATTGTAGGGCAAGTTCTTCAACCTTTCTAGATACAGATCTCTTATTAACAGCAAAAGATGCACAGGACGAGGAGAATGGGTCCTTTGAGACTTTCTATTCCACTCTCAGGATGATTTATAATGAAGAGGCCTAGGAAAAAAAGTTGCACATGTGCACACATGTGCATGCGTGTGCATGTGCGTGTGTGTGCATGTGCGTGTGTGTGTGTGTGTAATGAAAACCTCACTCTCTTAAAAAAGTATACTGAGGTTTATGCCTTCTTGTTACCAATGCTGGTTTTCTTTATATTGAGTAGAAAAGGGAATTATTTTGGTTTGGATGATCATTTCTGAGTATTAGTCATGTAATTGATATGGGAGACATTCTGGTTTGAATTCAGAGCTAGGACAGTAAGTAGATACTTTTAACAAAAAACACATGTTAAGCATGTAACTTCGATCTCTAATAACTAAAGTAAAAATCTTCTGAACAACAAGAGGGAGGTGGGAGAAATACTGAGTTTCCATATCACGAGAAAACAACACAATGCGTTTTGGTTTGTGCTATTCTCTGTAGAGGCCCTAATGTTTTCTAACTAACACAGAGGTTGTCATCAGAAGGATGAAGAGTGAGTAATTTATCCAAGTTACATATACCAGTTGGAAACTTATAAAATAATAATGATAAAAGAACACGCACCAATCCTATTTTCAACCAACCATGTGCGTTTTCTAAGGGCTGACCTCACTGCTGTTTTTCCTTTGAAATGTGATGACCCGCCCCCCCCATTTGTCTGTGCTTTGGTCTCAAGAGGCCATTCTTCTTAGCTCTCTCCACTTAAAATCCATACCTCTTGAGCCGAATCACAAACTACCTGCATTCACAGAGGATCAATTCACATTTGCAAGTAATGAAACAGGTTGTCACACGAGTGTATGTGTGTGTGCATGGCTGTGTGCTTGCACGCATGTGTCCCCATGAACATAAAAGTGAAATTGGAACCCTCCTTGGATGGCTGCATTCAGCAGTGCGTTGGAGCTGTCTTGTTTGGACTCCCAACTTTGTGTGCGTCTCTTCCCAGCTCTGCAATCTGTGGCATCATAGTCAGTGGCTTGAGATCAGCCACAGTGGGGAGATTTACGCTACGGAAATTGGCAAACCCTACAAGTAGGTCAGGTGCTTTCTCTTCTCAGAGGGCTGGCTGTTAAACAGTTACCAGTACCCCACTGGTTGCATGCCACACCGACCAAAGGAGAAGCTATCGTTCGATCTGGGCAACATGGCACCAACTCAACCTGTTCGGGGGTTTCTATAATTCTGCCTCCTGCCTGGAGGTCCTCTGCCTTCGAGTTCACAGAATGCCAGAGGATCTGGGGTGCATCGGGCTACCGCTGTCACTCCCTGGGCTCTCCTCTCAGAGATACTTCTCCTATTTAGTAGCCCCATGAGGGGTGTGGGCCAAAACCAAGTAGGTAAAGCATTTATAGTTCTTATTAAGCTCTGGACACGGCTGCTGGCTTCCTGCAGCACAGGCTGGGGAACACTGAGTCCCTCAGTAGGAACAAGCTACCCCTGGCTGGAAGCATCCACTCTGGCATTCCTTGGGAGGTTTCCCCTGGCTGGTCTGCATGCTGCCACCGCTCACCAGTGAGTGCTGGCGGTCACTGGGTTCGCCACTGCAGCATCCTGCCAGGCGCCTGGGAGCAGGCCTCCTTTGCTTCCCCCTTCCCTCCTCAAAGTCTAAGACAGAGCCAACAAAATCGAGGTCACTGGCAAAAGCGTTTGAAATTTTGAATGATTTTTATTAAACACCATTAGTCTACACTGCACAAATAATGAAACAGCAAAGCTCCAATCTCTTAGAAGAACGATGATTGCTCATGGATCGGAAAAGCAGTTCGGTGTCCCCTAACCCAATGGGAGCCTGATGAATGATTCATTAACATCTCATGTCAGAAGCAGAAAGGGGCAAGAACTGCAGCCTGGCCTGGAAGGACTTCCCTACCCTCCACCCCCACCCCCACCCCATGCCCCTCCGCCCTCCCCATGATGCAATTTTCTTTGAGTCGATGGATTACAGAGGAAAATGTGATGCTCTTGGTAAAGAGGGCTTCTAGATTTGTGAGGAGGAGAATGGAAAGGGAATTACTTTTTCTTTCCCTGAAAATATCAGATGGTACGATTAACGTCTGAGATCAGCCTATCCGATTAGCCTCCTGCCAGGGTAAATGCCAATTATCAATACACAGATGCCATCTCTGCTGTTGGAGTTTGCTAACACCAAAGAGAAACTGAATCAGGGTTTAATTATGAGAATAAGGCTGTGCGGGTGGAAATGACGAACAACAACAACGACAGCAACGACAACAACAACAACCGTAACGACGAAGAGGAGTTAGTTTGCCAGTTGCGTAACCGAGCAGTGACAACTGGCTCAATAGTTGACCCCCACAGAATTGAATTTGGGGGGCACTGAATCAACCCATTTGTTTGATACTGTGTAGCTACACTGTCTCGCCACACAGTTTCTCTCTCAATGGGGATAGTGATGCTTCTCTAAGCAAGCAATTCATTTGCCTTACTGAGTAGTCCTACCCAGCGATCCAGTTTGGTTCTCACACCTGCCAACTCACGCAGGTGAATGTTACTATGTCTGTTGAGAAGTATGTGAGGGGGGAGCCCTCACAGCTCAATTGATTCTGCCTTGAAAAATGCTTTCCAACTTCATACTCCAACTTCAACCTCCAGGATGCAAATTTGAATAAAACGAACTCTGAATCAGACAGCTTTGGGAAAGATACGACAGAGCAAGTATCTTTCCAACGCATTTAGCGGTGCAATGTCCAAATGCAAATCCGTACATTTGGAAATTCGACAAAACACATTTTAGCCAATGGTTTCCAATTTAGCAACTTGGTTATTGACTGAAGATTTGAAACTTTTTATGTCAACCTCAAGTCTTTTAAAAGTTAGCAGCAGCTAATCTGCTTTTCCAATTCTGTCATCCAAATATAAAACTACGAGTATTTTCCCAATGAGATTATTAAGTAATTAACAGTCTACAGGCTGGCTAACAACATGCTTACGGCTAAATTCTACCCCAAGGACCACACTAGTATACTCTTTTCAAATTAATCCTACCTACCAAACTCAGACAATAATATGACAAAACCACTAAAAAATCCAAAGTTAATTAAAAATACAAAGCCCAGCCAACATCGTAACACCAACTTGTCAAACTTTCTGTGGTTGGAGCTTGGGTGACAAAGGAAGGCGTAGTGATGGCCGCCATCCTTCTGTGTACTTGCTCGGGTGGAGCTTCCCATTACTCTGCCCGTTCCCCTGCCTCCGTGTGCTTGTTGAGATGTGTCTCACCAAGCCTCTGTCAAGGTCTCCCGGCAGGATCTCTCACTGCCCTCCACACGGCCTGCATCCCTCCCACAAACTACACTGAAGAGATTTACTTGACAAAATATCTCGATCCCTCACATAGCACACACCTATGACACACATCACCATTCACAATGCGATGGATACAGTGCCTATAAAACAGCGACAATCCTTAATCGTGAAACCAAAGACCGTCTCATCTCCAGGGATAGGAAGGCCATTCCTCCTCCATGTTTCATTGGCTTCTAAGCTGCTTTACAAACGAGTCTGCTAAATAATCAGGTGGTGATCCTGGGCTCAATTGTCAGATGTGATCCTCGTGCGGCTGATTTAGCACACACTGTGTGGTCAGCCACCGGAGGTGACGTCAGGCAGCAGGATTCTCTGCTGCCTCCCTGTTGGACATAAAGGAGATAAAAGGACTTGCTGAAACTAGAGCTACGGGCCTTTCATCCCCGAGGCAAGATGCTGGTTTCTTTTAGAAACTGCCCCTAGCGCTCGAGTGTCTAGTTTCTGGAGACTGAATTTCAAGAAGAATCTACCCCTAAGTTAGTGATGGTCTAGAATCGTGGTTTAGGTTGAACTTACAAGTTAAGCCAGTGGGCTTCATTATGTAGTAATAGTCAGGCGCTCTACCTGGTAAGCCACGGAAAAGCGAACAGAGAACTTGAGTCTCTGCAAAAGCCATCAGCTTAATTTTTATATGTGACACCCACCTTGGGTGTTTGGAGTCTTTCGTATTATCATTTTCCCCATTTAAGAGGCTCAGAGAAGATTCTCTCCGGTTTCATTTGTCTGTGTGCATATCTGCATGTGTGTGTGTGTTGTTGCGGAGACCGCGAATGTAAAGCTCAACCACACTGGGAGCATAGAAAGTGCTGGGTTCAGCTGCTGGGATGCTCCCAGCAGTCACCTGACAACATGGCCTCGGCCATTGGAGTACAACTTCCACACCCTCATTATAAAACAAAGGGTCTTGAACTCAAAGATGACCAGAGCAGATGATCTTGCTCTTTTGTAACTGGGAATGCATCTAACCTCGACGATGAGAGTGCAGGGCGAGCCCTTGCTGCTCCTATCACAGACTTGCATGATTGGCTTTAAGAATCATACAAGTTTGCACCTTTCATGTGGATATGTCTATTATTTGTCTGGTCATCATTCAGTGAACAGAATTCAATAAACTCAACAGAATCAAGGCGACGTGGAATTGTATACTGGCAGGTAATCATAAAGAACTAACATATGACTAGTGTTGGCTACAGGTGGCGGATTCTTCCGGGAAGATGGAACACCAAAGATGATATTTACATGCTGATGTTTGGGGACATAAAATGAATGTGGAGGGTCATTTTGGGTGAGGGTAGTTACAAATGATGTGGAAATGTCTCCAAATTCGGTGACCGGTTCCCAATCTTCAAGGCTCTTTCAAAGCACCCTAGAGTGAAGCGTTACCCCAAGACTCATTTTTGTTAAAGGGCTAGCCACTACTTAGAGAGTTTGGTGTTTTCTCTGGAATGTTCTTGGAAATGATTCAGGCTAATATAGACTTGAATAACATCACTGATTTCAGTATTTCAGTTAAAAGTTAATGAGCTCAAAAAAAGGCAAAGATCAAAGAAAAGAGGAAGAAGAAGAGGAGGAGGAGGAGGGAGAGGAAGAGGAAGAAGAAGAAGAAAAGGAAGAGGAAGGAAGGAGGAGGATGAGAAGAGGAGGAAGAAGAGGAGGAGGAAGAAAAGGAAGAGAAGGAGGAAGAGGGGAAGGAGAAAAAGGAGGAGAAGGAGAAACACTATGAACTAGAAAATGTGGATTATAATTAGAAGCAAATTGTATATTTTAACACCTAGGTAGTGATAACTTGAATTTGTTTTCTGAGATTTGAGCAAAATACAATAAAAATATCCTGCCAGGAATGGACTTGCCTACCAACTGCAAAAGAGGCAGAGGGATGAGTTCCTTGGACATTTCCAGACCTCTCCTAATCGCTCATCTCTAAAACTGGAGTGCAGTATTTTGGCTCCTAGGGTGTGCGCCCATTCAACTGCCCCTCAAAAGGAGAGCTTTACACAGAGAGAATCCCAGGTGAGGATTTATGCTTCAGATCAGGGAGTTCAAAAATATTTAATGCCAGCTGATGCCTTAAAGTTGTCAAAATAACTGCTGCCACTTCATCTCATTAAAATTTTAAAAATAGGTCATCAGGGAAGGGATGCCGGCAAGAAAGTCCTCTGGTCGTATGCCGAGTATTGAGAGTGGCATTGCTACGCTTGTTTGTTTTCTTAATCCTCTTGGTTTTAGGACGTGGCTACATCTAACCAGTGGGTTTTGACCATGAAAATTCTCACCTGGAGACTGAGTCTATGGGAACCACAAAAGTTTAACTATGGATTCTGAAATACGTTCTTTTCTGGACGTAAGAGTACAGTGTGGGGAATGATGGC
>JAPYYJ010003807.1:0-11122 GCA_028533885.1 Nasua narica
GACTTGCAGGGCCAGGTCTGAATCCTGGCTTTGTCACTTACTAGTTTTGGGTAAGTAACCTAACCCTTCTGAGCTTCTCTTTTCTCAGTAAAATGGGGGTCATATTTTGCTGATGTGGGGGTTCTATGGGTGTGAGCTAATGGATATACGGGCAGGCCATGAGATAGGCCACCAAAAAATATCCTATTAGGTGGTAGGTCCGTTTATGTCAGTCATCTCAATACCTTTTACTCTGTGCAGTTGCCTATAGAAGCTGAATTCATTTCTATTTCCCACACTTCTTCCCAGGTCACATCCCTTAGCCACCAAGGTTTCCAGGCTTATTGAGAGGACAGGAACTCACAGGCTTTGGGAAGAGATGGGAGATGAGGAGGTGGACAGGAATTTCAAAGTTCGAATGGAGGAGAGGTGGAATTGGGCTTGTTTAAAATGTTGGCGACCGCAGACGTTTACACCCACTTCGTACTTATAAATATCTCTGTCTCTCAGCTTGGCTCCGCCCGCGCGAACCTTCAGTGGAGAACACAGAGCAGCTGCTAGTAGGTACAAATGTGCAGCGCAGAGGAGGTCGTAGGAGGAGCACTGGGAATGGCTTGGGCACGGGGTGTAAGGATTTAAGGATGAAATGGCAAGGAATCTTAAGCACCTGGGTCACCAAGAGCGTCTGATCCCGTGCTGGAAGCCGGTGTGGGCAGAGAAAGGTGGTGGTGCTCTCCCGCGTTATCTCATGCCGCCTGGCCCACGCTGGCCACGGGAAGACAAGATAGGAGGCGGCTGCCGAGCACAGACAGGCACTGGGAGTTCGGGGATGACAAAGTCAAGAGGCATTTCTGGGAATCCAGCTGTGACTTCTCAGAAGTAGGGGGAGGGGTAGAGAGGACTCAAGGTCATCTCCAGGGTTTTTAGTCTGAAAAACCAGGCCACGATGAAGGGTGTAGTCAGGTTTGAGAATGCAAGTTCCATCAAGGCAGCAAGCTTGGGGAGAGGGGCTGACGACCCCGAAGGACCACAAATGCTTATGTGGTCCTTCATTATGTGGTCCACATTCAGGTCACAAATGTTTATGGAGGACAATGTGCTAGTTCCCGTTCTGGGTGCTTATCACATGGCAGAAGTACGGCTCTGAGAGGCCAGGACTGTTGGAGATGCCATTTCCTTGCCCTTGACTCTAGCCTCTGCTGGCTCCGTGACATTGCTCATACTGTCTGTACTCATCAACTATCCCTTGCTTCTCATTCTTAAGTAACAACAGCTCCCAATTAAAGGTACTCCATCAGGCACCGTGCTAAATTTAACACTCCAGTAATAAGAAAAGCAGTATTCTCATTTTTGAGATGAGGAGCCCGAGGCTTCAAACGATTAAGTAACTTGCCCAAGTTCATGTGGCTGCTAAGTGACAGAGCTGGAAACTGCTCCCAGGATCCTCACTGTCCTTAAAAGACCAACTCAAATGCCACTCTTTCGTGAAATCTTCCCTGGGCTTCCCGGATGGGATGTGAGCAAGCCCTCTGGCGGGTCCCACGGTGCTTGCTTTCAGCGTCTGCTGGCCCGCGCTGCCTTAGGCCACCACAGTGAGTGTGGAGGAGATTCGGGGAGGGCCTTTTAAGCCAACCAGGCTTTGCTGTTCCACACATGGTTCCATTTAATCTCCCAACATTCCTAGCTTTTATGTCCTTGCCACACTGCACCCCTCCCTCGCTGCCCAGCCAGCGCCATGGGACGGGATTGATGACACGCCTTTGGTCCCTGCGGCCCCCAAGACAGGACTGTGCGCAGGTTGCGCACTTGGTAACTGGGCGCTGCATTTACAAACCCTAAATGTGGGCCCCGGGGGGGTGGTTGGAAAGGCATGATACTGCGTTCCAGTGGGAGGTGAGCAGCCTGAAGTGAGGTGCGGCTCTGTTCTTTCCGTTTTCATCCTCCTTATTCGCTTCCAGCCAAAGCACATTCTCTCCAGTCTTTGGACGCCAGAAGGGCAGGGCCCCAGACTGGATAGAAAGCAAGTAGGTATTTTCTCTCTTGTCCTTATCTAACCTCTGGCTCCTTGGGCTACTCTGGAAATAAATTGCAAAACCGAATAGCTTTTCCATGTAAATGTGGCATTACCAGAGAAGAGCCCGTTCTCCCGGCTGCCTTGGCAAGGCTGGAGCTGGTGCCGCTGGAAAACTTCCTCACCCGTCATCCAGCTTCGGACTTCGGGAGGACGGGCCTTGTTCCATGGCTGGCTCTCCCTCGCGGGACGGTGGGGAATCTTGACTAGCACCTCCGGGTCCTCCTTCTGTTTCTCCCCCTCTCCCTCTCCCCTGTCTGAAGCACTGTTTGTTCACCCACATTTTGGTGTAGGGTACGGATCTGTATCTATCTGAAAACATTCTTTGTCAGGGCTGCAGGAACTCGGTTCCAGAACAGTTGTGTTTTTAAGGCAAAATCGGCCTAATTGGTCCCAGACAGGTCATTTGGGGCCCGGGATGCAGAGGAATCCACTTATGAGACTAGGGAAAATGGGCTTTTCAAGATCCTGTCTCCCCGCCGCGCAATCATGGCAGCCTGGCAGGGCTTGCTGGGGGGCCTCCTCCAGACATTGCTTCAGGCAGCAAACAGATAAGGAAGCTGATTCATGTGCACAGAAGTGTTTGGAAGGAAAACACTCAGCTGCCTTAGAAAATTAATTGCTGTTACCATCAAAGATATTTTTCTGAAAGAGGGTAGTTTTTGGTTGGTGACAAGAGAATCTTTCATTCCCAACTTTCCCTCTAGGACAAAAAACAGCATGCAAGATTCCGGATCACTTGTCTGAAGAGACAATAAGATGAGGGATAGATAGAGGGAGAAAAAGGAAAATGAGAGGTCACGTGTGACATCCTTAGGTAAGCTTAAAAATCTTTGCAAAGGACATAAAACACATCCTTGTCTACATCTAAAAAACAAAAACAAAAACCTCCAAAGATATAAATCACTGTGGCACTAAGGGAGGCAGCCCGAATGAACCCATTCAATATGCAGGGATATTCTAGAATTCATGGGAGGTGGGGCGCCTGGGTGGCTCAGTGGGTTAAAGCCTCTGCCTTTGGCTCAGGTCATGATCTTAGGGTCCTGGGATTGAGCCCCGCTTCGGGCTCTCTGCTCAGGAGGGAGCCTGCTTCCCCCTCTCTCTGCTTGACTCTGCCTATTTGTAATCTGTCAAATAAATAAATAAAATCCCAAAAAAAAAAAAAAAAAGAATTCATGAGGAGCTGACACATCCATCACTTTCAAGAAATGTTATCTTGACCCCCCAATCCCCCCAATGTAGTAGGGAGTCCACACACGTGGACCGATGGTTCTCCTAGGATTCCTCACCAATCACTCAGCTTTCCATCGCATCAACTATCAGAATGGTCGGGAAAAGCCATGGTGATCGTTCCTACTTTCAGCTGTTTCACCTGTTTGTCGTTCGGCCAGAACTAGGTCCGTCCTGATTGAAGACCAATCTACTCTACTCTGTGGGTGGCATGGTTTTTGATTTCACTGCTTTGACCAAAATGCAGGGCCTTCTTGTTCGGATGGCTGAACTACTCATCATCGGGTTCAGTGGTTACTTTTTCTCTCAGCATTTCAGAGCCTCCATGAAACAGAAAACATACCTCAGATGTGAAAGACTCAGGTGTGAACCCAGCTCGGAATTACCCATGTAATTTTAAATGCATTATTGATTTTCCTTATTCCTAAATTCTCTTTCTCACCTTCTTTCTGAAATGGGGATACCTCCTCTACCAAAGATTCTGCGAATTAAAACTTAACACAACAGGCTTCACAGTCATTACTTTCATTCCTTCCCAATGTTTTTTCTCTCTTTGCTCCCTTAAACCTGCCACAGCACCTCAAAGTGACCAGCTGCATGGACTGCGATGTGACAGGCTAGTGTTTCTCTAAAGCCCAGAAAGGCTGACGTTTTTGGTGGGCCTGCTTTAAAAGGCTCAATATGATTTTTTGGCCCTCACAGATTTTCAGATCGGAGAGAAGTAATGCCACTCACTAGCAGTGAGTAACGGGGGCCAGTTTCCATTTCGTCAGACTAGGCTGTACTGTAATTACAAGCCGTGGAGGAGGGGAGTTTGAAGGCGAACCTCATCTGGTCGGGAGGACTGCAACTTCAGAGAGATGGCATTAGGACGCAGTCTCACTGCACAGGGAGAATCTCAATGCAGAGGCAAAAGAGGGTATTTTTAGAGTAGAAAATTATAGCGAAGCCGAGGTTGTGTCTAGGTTCAGTAAGAAGCTAGAATGTAGGGCTATGTTTTTTGTTTTTTAGCGCATGCTCCATGCCCAGCGTGGAGCCCAACCTGGGCCTTGAACTCCTAACCCTGAGATCAACACCAGAAATCAAGAATTGGATGCTTAACCGACTGAACCACCCAGGAACCCCACGCAGGGCTATGTTTAATTTCCTTCACCCCAAGGCTGCTTGTATGCTCTATTTTTACAGCCACTCTGCAAGTTGCAGGAAACCCCCAGATTCTTTTCTTCAATCAAGGCTTCAATGACCATCACACTCTGGGGGGCTATTTCCTGGCAGCTCAGCTCAGCACTGCCAAGGCAAACCAAGTGCCCAGTTTCACAGGTGCAACTTAGTAGATGATCCTTATCTAAGTTCTTATTTACACAGGATTATTTCTTGTAGGTGGGTCTTAGGAGTATCTACATGTATTTAACCCTTGAATAAACTTTAGATGTCTGATTATGTTAACAGCCTATATAATTTTATGGAGGACCACTGGCATAGTACCCTTATCGGATCTATAGCTTGAAGGAAGTCAGCACTTAGAAAAATCTCCGGTCTTCCTAAAATCCCACATGACCCAACTTGCATAGGCAAAAACCCGAAGCCTTAGTGCCCTCTGGTGGCAGACTGGTTCTTCCAGTCCAATAAGCTTCTCGACTAGGAATAGGCAGGTATGTATGAGCACAGAAGCCACAGGAACATGGCACATTTTCCTAGATCATCTTTACTGAAGTTTTTTTTTTTTGGGGGGGGAAGTGGGTAATGCAAAACATTCTTATATTAAAACAAATGCAGATGATATTGAATAGAATATAAAATTTACATTACTTTTTGAGACAAAGTAAGAGACAAAGACATTTCAAGGTAGGCTGCTCACGAGCTTCAGGCTGTATTCCTAAACCCTGAGGGAGGGAGGAGACCCCTGCAAGCTCACTCTAATATTATAGGTGCTGCTCTTTTGATAGAGAAATCTGAGCAGCAGCAAATTAAGTGCTTACTCATTTGGCAAAATCCCAGTGGATTATTTCAACGAAACCATACGTTTTCTCATCTTCGAGCATTTGAACCTGCTTTTAAAAGGCCTGAGTAAATAGGAGCTTTATGCTTGAGTTGAAATGATTTCCTTCTAAAATGGTTTTTTCTTCCTATGAATGCTAACATGCCTAACTGAGGGTATGACATGCGAGGTGGTCAGAATCCTAAGCACCAGGTGGACCTAAGTGTGCATTACCAGGTATGAAGTTTTAAGTACACTTTCCAAGGGCATCACTAGGAAGCAAAAGCAAACTACTTACCTTCAGCAACAACAACAAAGAAACAAAATTAAAAAGTGAAAAAATATTATAAGATGATAATCTGTACAGAAAATATTATATACATGTGGAAATGTATAATTATATAATTTAGAGACTGGCAACCACTTAGCTCCTAGAGAAGCGGCTACTGCTGCAGTATTTACTTTTCATATTTTATACAAGAATTTCTTTTGGTAGAGGGGGGTGAGGAAAGAAGCAAATATGCTTCCTTTCCAAATCCTGCTTGTTCTCTGTAATTTTCCCTTTTTTGTTGTTGTTGGCAATAATTTATTACTGAAAAAGCAGATAGCCTATGTAGACTTTCCAGGGTCATTAGCAATGGATTGTCTTTTTCAAGGATGAGAGACCGGGTTAATCAAACATGCTGAGAAGTATATAATGGGAGGCAATTCCGGTGGATGCTGAGGTTTTAGGGTCTACTAAAGAAAGGGTGATTCATAACCTCCCATATAGTTTACCTTATTGCATTTCTTAAACCTTATAGAATGATTTCTTTCTCTTTGAGGATGTACTTTACATTTTACAAAGCCTTAAAATTAAGACTCAAATCACATGACAGCCTGCCTATTTCTTTTGGGAAAATGCAACTCCCCCTTCCCCCTCTGACCATTTAACAAAGAACGAGTCTGGAGTGAAAACATCCCATTTCAGACTAACTACAGGGGGACATCTGTGGTAAATTACGCAGCGCTGATAAAAAGAACAAAAAAGGCAGACACCAAATATCTCCATTTTCCCAAGATTAAATGATTATTAAAAAAGCGCGCCACACTGTATAGAAATCAACATTCTCTCCCATAATTCTGTGCGTCTGGGACTATAGAAATGTCACTGTCCCTGCCCCACATCTTCAAATTAACATTCTCAGGTCACAACAATAAGTCTTCCCAAAGGGGACCTTCCGGAAAAACAAGCTATTTCCTCGGCTCATATTTCCCTGGAAAAAAAAAATAAATAAAAACAAATAAAGTCTAGTGTGAACATGAGGTCAGCCAGTCGACATCAGCAGAGAGAGGCAACTGGGCACTTTTCAGGGAGACATGACTCGAAGGGCCAGGACGAGACTGGGGCTATCACCGGGAGCAGCAGCCTGCACTCTGACTCCCGTGAGCTTTCTGGGAGCTAACTACAGGGTGGCCATGTGGATAAGGCGGGGATCTCTCACTTACACTGAGCTCCCAGATTGGATTCTGGTTCTGCCACTTGCTAGCTAGGTTATCCTATGAGTCAATATGCATAGGGTGCTGACAGGGTCCCACCACTCACTAAGGGCTAGCTTTTATTTACTTTCCAATGGAACAGTCAGATCTTTAAGAAGTACCTATAAACTCTTACAGTTAGAGTAACGATGTTGTAAGCTTAACTGAATAGACTCTGCAGTTAGATTGCACATAGATCCTGCTCTCACAAATACAGGCTGGGTAGCGCTGGGTTATATCATTAGGGTTACTGAACGGTTCAAGGTCCCACTTTCTTTAGATGTGAAGTGGGACGATAAAGAATGGTACCTATCCTCATACGGATATTTTGAGGATTACAGGAGCGGGTACATAGCGGCTCTCAGCATGACGCCTGATATACAGTAAATATCTCATCAAGATTTGTTGATGTCCTAAGCACTTAGAGGACTGACTGCTCCCTGGGTAAGGTGTCTGATAACCTAACACGTTTTCTATCCGCTTTCTTCCAACAGCAGGGCTTAGAAAGTAGGGAAAGAAGGTCCATCTTTCCTTTTAAATGGGGACCACAAAAGGAGATTGCCCAATAAAAGTGTAAGATTCGGAATGAAAACCAGGATGTCCATGTTAGGTGGGTATGGAAATCACCCAAGTGTTCCAGCCAGGACCCCGAGGGGCTCACCTGGCATGCGTGCTGAGTAGAGGCAACTATAGTAGCACTCAGGCCTTTTCTTTGGAGTTGGGGCTGGGGAAGCCTGAGCTCTGTGAACAGAGGCCTTTCTCACAGGCATCACTAGTGCTATGATATAATGTAACAAAGATGGTCCTCATACGCTATCTTCCACAATCCTTGAAAAAATGCTTGCCACTTAAAACAGCTTTAAACCATTTAAAGTGATCCTGTGTTAAATTTAGCTCACAGCCACCCATTATTTTGGTTCCTAATAAAGCTTTGGCTGGATTGACTGAGAATTTTTGGTTGCAGATGACATACCTCACACCAATAACAAAGAAGAAATTGGAGTCTGGACAAAATCATTCTCTAAAAAGACCCCAGAAAAGACCAGCTCCATCACCATCACTGTGACAAAGAACGTCATCAACAACCTCTTGTTTCTCAGTTCCCTCTCTACTATACTGGAGGAAAACACATGAATATATAAGGAGATCCCGAGAAGTTACAAAAAAGAGGTGATGTTAGAAAAAAATAATCTGAAATTGAGGCCATCGTTTTAACCACCAGGATAATCGTCTACCCAGACCCTTATTTATAATTTGGATGTGATCACTCGAACGGCTCCTAGGTCACATCCAGGGATTCTTAATTCATCACCCCTCCGGATGTTTCTACACAGCACGCTTTCATGTTTTGCTGGAGTGACATACGGAACAGTGTAAAGGGCACTAAACTGGTAACTAAAGGATGACCTACAAAAACTAACCTGGGATTCCAGAGACATTATTTAAGAAGACGAACAGAAACAAAATAAAGTATGAGAGAGAAGAGGGGTGAGGAGGGAGGGAAGAATGGAGAGAGAGAGAGAATGAGACAGAAGTACCTCTTTTTGTAGCATGCACCAGCAATCTAGCCAAGAAGTATATACTGGGGAGTAAGGAGGGCATCCACCAGCAAGCCTGAGACAGGAGGGAAAAAAAAAAAGATGAGCTATTCAAATCAACATTTCCAAAGCATTCTCTCAAGAGGTTGATAAATCTTTGTCAAAATATTCTCCTACCTATAAAGTTTCCCAAGTGGCAATTTTAGTTCCAATGGAACAAATTATATCGGAGCAGGGAAAAGAGAAAGCAACCAAAAAGGACTACCCTCCCTCATATGTAGGTCTTTTTTAAAGTAATCTCTACGCCCAATGTGGGGCTCGAACTCATGACCTAAGATCAAGAGTTGCCTGCTCCCCAACTGAGCCAGCCAGGTGTCCCTCATATTAGGTTTTGAAACAAGTAAACAGAAACTTCAACCAGTTATGAATTTTCTAAAACATCCAGGTTTTTGAGAATGAATATAATTCTAGAATACAACAATTATGTGATTAAAGCACAGAGAAAGGGGATTTAAAAACTAAGTGGTGGGTCGCCTGGGTGGCTCAGTCCGTTACACGTCTGCCTTCGACTCAGGTCACGATCCAGGGTCCTGGATCGAGTCCTGCCATTGGGCCCCTTGCTCAGTGAAGAGCCGGTTTCTTCCTCTCCCTCTGCTGCTCCCCCTGCTTATGCTCTCTCTGTATCTATCAAATAAAAAAAAAAAATCTTAAAAAAAAAAAAACTATTAAGTGGTGTTCAAAAGAACCTAAAAAGGACAATGCATCTATTTTTTTTTTAAAGATTTTATTTATTTATTTGTGAGAGAGAGAGAGAGAGGGAGCGCACACAAGCAGGGGGAAGGGCAGGCAGAGCAGGCAGAGGGAGAAGCAGGCTCCCCGCTGAGCAAGGAGCCCAATGTGGGACTCGATCCCAGGATCCCGGGATCACAACCCAAGCTGAAGGCCGTGGCTTAACCGACTGAGCCACCCAGGCGTCCCAGGACAATGCATCTAAACCATGGCGACCACATGCTTTACTCAGGTAGAACCCAGAGTCACTTCCTCCCTAAAAATTTGTAAGGAACAGTAATCCATTCAACTCATCCTTCATGTATGCTCTGGGCTAAAATGTAGCCACTGCCCTACCAATCACAAAACAGACAGAAGGCGACAGGATCTGAAATATGACAACTATGTTCAAAACTCCACATGGCTCTCTGCTTGACATCTTGCTTGAAAACCATGACAGGTCTAATGGCACACTGTGTCAGGGACTGTATTGGAACAGTCCCAGATTAAAGCAAGAGGCAAAATTTCTGCCCAATGTGGTGCAGGCACTCGGCATCCAGAAGGTGGAAATCAGGGGTGTCCACCGCCATACCCGCCCCACCCCGCCACCAATACAGTGAAAGGTTAAGAAACTTCCCATGAAAGAAAGAAAAAAAGAACCTTTCTAGGGACCAAATTTCCTACTTTTCTTTCTTTAAAACTTACTTTCTTCATGCGGCCCCTCGGAAAAACAGGGAAGGATGTGGAAAGAGAGTAATTTGATCACAATCCCGCCTAAACTACAGGCAAGTGTACACTCTCTTGAGTACTTGAGAAATATTTTTTATGCCCTTCTCTATTCTAAGAGAGGATATGAGGGGGCTGCTTAGACTATAAATTGACGCCATTGCTGGGGCATGGAGCAGACGAGAAAAAATTCAGGAAATCTAGTAACAGCTTCTACTGTACTTTTCTTCCCCAAATCTCGCCCTGGACGGCTCTGCCTGTCAGGCGTACGGGAGAAGAAATGCAAGGCACTTACCCACAGTTGTTGACAGCCATAAGATTAGAGACAAGCACAAAGGGATAGGTCAACATACTGGCAAAAAACTGTAAAGTGGTAAAAAGACAGCTAAGTTATTAGGTCACTCCAAATCTTCGGTCTCTTCTTTCCTCTGCCTTCAAGTCCTAGTGCCACCGCGGTTAACAGTCCAGAGCTGGCTTTGCTTTCTCGGCATCCCAGGAAAGACGAAATTAGGCGTTTTGGGGCCTGAATAGGAGATACCTCCTCCTAACATCCCACTACATGCAACAATTTAACAGAAGACCAGAAGGCTTCTCTTACTGCGACCGAGTCTTCTTTCAAGTAAACCGAAGCACATTAGTTAACAGAAAAAGTAAACACCATTAAATCCAATGGAGCATTTTGAAACGTCCCTGGAGACAGTAAGAAATGATGAGTGTCCTTCCAAGGACGATGGAAGCTACTTCAGAAGTCAACTACTGGAAGACGCCACATGACTCAAGAGTTTAGGTGAAGCTCTCCGGGGCAGGATCGGCAGGGCGCGGTGGAAGCAGGCCTGAGGCTTGCGGGCCAGGATGGGGTAAGAGAAGCCCACATGCCCCCCCCCACCGCCCCCCAAAAGCCAAACAGACCAAACCACGTGGGCGCATTAGTGCTGCTCCCGTGATGCAGGGGGCTCTGGGTTATTCTCGCCTCCGCCTAACGCGAACAAACTTAAGAGACTCTCCTTTGAGACATCTCGTTGCTTTAAAGCAGCAATCACACATGACCCAGGTGAAATTAAAAAGAAAACGAAACACAACTATCCCTAGGTTAAGAGGATTTAAAAAAAACTCACCCCTGTGACAGCTTGGGAATAACTCTTCATTTCACTCATGGTGGAAACCTGAAACGGGAAGAAAGCCTGTATTAGAACAAGTAGGAAAATGAAGATGATATTAAGAGCGAATTGTCTCCAACCATATCAATCTATTCTATCCCTAAATTTTTAGTTTGACAGCCAGAAAATTAATTTCAAGATGAAAACATAAAATACT
>JAPYYJ010003808.1:0-11121 GCA_028533885.1 Nasua narica
TGTGTTGCTCCGTCCCCGCGCCAAACCGTTCTCACGGTTCTTTCCATTGCAGGTTTCTGCAACTGTGCATGTGAGCACCTCCCTGATGGTCCTTGTCCTTTCGTGGGTGACCGGCCCGGTCACGGGTCCTGTCCGGTGGCTGAAAGTGGGTTCTTTCTTGTCTTTTGATTAAGGGTTCTTTTCAAATTCTGGAAACTGATCAAGTCTCAATTATTTACACTTTAAACACATTTCCCCCTTTTGTGGCTCACTCTTCTTTTCACTATCAAAATAAGACTCTTTATCTGAACTCTTTTGAACACAGGCTTTATTTTTAGAGCATTCTTGGTACAGAGCAAAGGTAAGCAGAAGGTCCGGAGTTCCTAGGTACCCCTGCCCCTATGTCGTAGCCCCCCCACTTTCAAGAGCTGCACTAGCGGTATATTTGTCTTACTCGGCGAGTGGACGGAGCAGGGCCTGCGGGACCAGACCCGGCTGGTCTGGAGCAGATGAAGGCAGAGGTCCTTGGACCAGTGGTTCTCAAATTTTGCTGCACCTTAAAATCTTCTTGGGAAGTTGAAGAGTCCACTTCTCATGTGACAGCATGTGGCAGACACACCTGAGATGACCCCCAGTGGTCATGCCCTCCCTGTGATTGCAGGTGGAACCTGCAACTTGCTTCCAACTAAGGAGTGGGACGGGGGGTCGATGCCACTGCCTGAAGTCACATTATGTGGCAAAGGGCTGTCCTTCCTGCAGTGACATTACCATGAGTGCACGTAAGACCCCAAGCCAGCTCTTGCTGTCCCCTCCTGGCCTTGAAGAGGGAAACAGCCATGCTGTGAACCGTGCAGGAAACTGGTCAGCCTCTGGGACCTGAAAGTGCCTCCAGTGACAGCCAGTAAACCTGAGGCCCTTAGTCCTAAGCCCACAAGGATAGGAATTCTGTCAGCTTCCAGCACAGTCCATCCAGCACTTTGGCTGCAGCTGTGTGAGACCCTGAGCGAGGGGCCCAGCCCTCCTCTATCCCAACTCCTAATCCATGGAAACTAGCAAATAAATAAGTGTTGTTTTAAGCCTAAGTTCAGTCGTTGTTACGACTCAACAGAATACTAGCCTTTGCCCGTACTAGTTATATCAGAATTCTCACAGGCATCAGTCAGTGTCTTCAGTTCTCCAGATGTTTTCAATGTGTTGTACAATTCCAGAACCAGTGCCTAGACACCTGGCCGAGCTTAGAAGTTTTCACAGATTTTGAGCCATTAATCCTCTACCTTCCCCCGGTCTTAGCCTAACTGAAACTCAAGCCGGGCTCTGCATGGACCCCAAAGAACTCTGGTTCCACCCGGCCGCCTATGACTAAGACCTTACCGTGACCTGCCACAGACGGGAAAGTACGGCATTGGACCCGCCTCAGGGCCATTCCAGGGCCAGCAGGACCAGAACCTGGCCCCCAGACCTGCCCACATTCCAACGCCCCATCTCCACTGGCCCAGGACATGGGAGCTCTGGCAACAGGAAAGGGTGGAGGGGGCAAAACCCAAAAAAATGAGTGCGAGCAAGTCTTGTCAGACTAGAGGAGGACCAGGATCACCGCGCTGGTCAAGCTGAAGGGTCCCTGCTGCCCAGGGGCTGAGACCCTCGAGAGGAAAAAGGGCAAAGTCCCTGGTATGCCTTTGAGCTTGCCAGTGCTTATCTTCGTCTCCTCCATGAGGCCTGTGCAGCTCCTGAGGCTTAGAGAACATTCCAGAGATGTTTGTGGGGTGGATGTGTTCCCGCTTCGTGGCCGGCTTGATGACCTCTGTCCTTGGGATGCCATCGAGGTGTTACTGACCTGCTGCGTTCCCAGGCACAGCCTCTGCATCCCCTGGCTGGGTTCCGAGCCACCCCGGGGCTGGCCCTTTCCCGGGCACAGGCTCCGCCAGCGTGTCCCGGGATGGCTTCCGTGCTCAGAGAAACCGCCTGACCCGAAAAGCCTACAGGCCCACGCACGCTCGGATCTGTGGGCAGGGGCGCCAGCTGGAGTCAAGCGCTAATAAGAAAGAAAAGCGTGTTTAAATAATCAGGTGGTTCACCAAGAAAACCTTCTGGAAAACTGTTGTCATCAGGATGGAGAAAGGATGGCTGCACATTCGGAAGGAGTCCAGGTACTTGGAGCTTAAACGAACATTTACATGGTTGCTTTTCTACTGCGATAGCTCAGCCCTCGGCTCCTCGCGGACGCAGGAGTTATCGCCTTCCTCTTTCGTCCTCCTCACAGGCAACAGAGGAGAGGAACGGCTGCACACATCTCCGACCCAGATTCGCTGCAGAGTCTGCGGACAGACCCCGCCGGGCAGTGGGGACTAGCCCGCGAGAAGGCGGGCCGGGCCGGGCTCCCGAGGCGCTGGGGGCCAGACGCGCTCGCAGAGCGGTCTGTCTGTTGGCGTTCTATTTTGTTTACGGACTTTCCCCGTAAAGTTAGACTTGTGTTTCCAAAAGGAACAGGAAGGCACAAAGAAAAAGACAAATACTAATTCTCTGGCCGAACGAGGCTAACGATTCTGAGTCGGCCATAACAACGAGGAAGGGTCCTGCGTTCACCGTGAAACACTTTGCAGAGCCGCCGGCTCCCATCTCTCCAGTCACCTGGAGCAGCACGGGGGTCGCACACGAGTGGGGCCCCCAGCACTGAACTCCAGTCTCGCGCGGAGGCACACACTGCTATAGGGACATTGCGTTTTCAGAGCTGTAATCACTCTGAAGTCAGAGCATTGACTTGGATTTCTGTTTTCAGACCCTGTGCGCACGGCGCATACACACAATTGTCTTCGTGTGGTTTCATCTTGCCGTTTGGAGTTTATAGAACCAAATAGTTCGGCCACCTCTGTCTCCAAGTCTGTTCTGAAGACGGCTCCTTGTCCGCCCGCGTCCCATCCAGCTCCCCCCCTCCTGTCAGGGCGCCAGCCGCCACTCCTTAGAGGTCCGACCACAAAGGACACTCCTCCCTGAAACCGGCCCTTTGCCCTTTCCAGCGTCCGGACCCGCGAGACTCGGAGGCTTCCTGGGGGTGCCGTCAGTCTGGAGGGCCTCCCGCGCCCCCACATGGCGCGGCCCCACGGAGGCCCCGCTCTCCCTGCCATGCCCTGATTTTCTTCCTCCCACGTGCTACCATCTGAAGTTCTGGTCCTTGCCTACTCAAGTGACTATTGTCATTCTCTCCCCACCGAGGAGCAGCCTCCAGAGCAGGGCAGGGTCTTTTGTTTTTTTCCTTTTTAACTTCGGATGAGCACTCAGCAGATATTCCCAGGTGAACCACGGGCGGCCGGTGGGTGGACGGGTGACAGTGAGTCCCGGCGGGAGCGACCCCCACGGGCTCCAGTGTCCGGCGACGTGGTGCACCGTGGTGGGGCACTGAGGCCATGGGGAGAAACACCGGCCCTTCCACACCAGGTCTGCCGGCCAGAGCCCCATTCGGGGCCCGAGGCCTCGCATGTTATGGGAACGGAGTCACCCGCTCCTGCGGGGGGGCCGCGTGTCAGCATGGGGGTCGCTCCGGGAGTCGGTGCTGCCATCCTGGGGGGAGGACGGGGCGTGGGAGCCAGGGGGCCCTCGCCCAGGGGGAGCAGGAACCCCCGGAAACCAGCTGGCTCAGCTCTCTGCTCTGTCCTCGGCACCGCCTCCTGCAGCCACTGGGCACCGACGTCCGGCTGCCTGCTGTGCTCAGTTTGCCCGTCTTCCCGAACATTCTTGGGACCGCTCGGGGGCGCGGCTGCATGTGGCGAAAAGCCACTGGGCACCCTTGCGGGCCGGCGTGCTTCCCTAACCCCGATGTTGAAGGGAAATGTGTGGGGCATGGAAAAGCGAGAACAAGAGAGAGAGAGGAAATGCCTACTCTCGGCCTGACCTCCCTTAGCCCCGGAGAAGATGGCTTTAGGGTAGGTCACCCAAGGAGCGGCACTCGAGGCCCACTTCGGACCCAGCCCAGCTTGTAGGTCCCCGACGGGCCGTCGCCGGGGCTGTGGTGCGAGCGCTCTGGAGCCTCGCCGCAGCCGCAGCCCCGCCCTCCGGCTGTGAGCACAGGCCTCCCCGCGGCCCGGGACGTGGGGCTCTCGCTGCCTGGCTTGCAGGAGAGGAGATGTGCTGTGGACACAGGGCTGCCGTTCCGAGGAGGGAACCACGTGCACGTCCCTCTCCTGACAGCGCCATGGTCACCACCCGCGTGTGACCCTACACAGAGAGGCCATGTCAGCCCCAAGATTGGGTCCGGGAGGTGCCGCTCCTCGCCGTGCGGGGAGGGATGAGGCCTAAGATGGGGGATGGGTGTATCCCAGCCGGGGTCCCACTCCTGGACTATTTCTCCCACGTGCTGTAGCTTCCGGAGGGCATTCCTGGGGAGGGGTGGGATTTAAGCCCCCGTGGGAGACTCGGGAACAAGGGAATCAACCCTTAACCCAGTCAGCTCCCTGCCCTCCCGGGAGCAGCCTTGGCCCCCCAGCTCCTGGTCAGAACGTCCTATGGAGCCACCGGCCACACAGTCCACGGCCCCCTCTCCATTCGCACCACGAGGGAGGCACAGGTACCGCCCAGTGTGCATGCCGGTCGCACTCTGCAGACAGCGTGGAAGGCGCTTGGCGGTCCCGAGTGTGGGCGACGGGGGCCAAGGACGGGGAGAGGGAGGTGGGGAGAGGCCTGGAGAGGCTGGTGGCCAGGGGCAGCCCCTTGTAGGTGGGGGACACCGAGCCCCTTCCCCTTCCACGTGGTGACCAGGAGAACCTTAGAAGTGACTCTGCATGGCCGTGGCTCACTTTGAGAATTATTCATCAGAAAACCCCACATCTCTCATTAAATGGGACTTTAGAGGTTGGCGCCACACATTATGAGCCTGATGACAGGGACCCACACATTTTTCAAAGGGAACTCACTTTCGACTGCGCTGCTAAGTTCAGTGGCACAGAGGGAGTGAAAAGGAGCTGGTCTGGCTGCAGTGGGGCCCTCGCAGGGGCCACAACCCCGCGGGGCGCTGGGCCGTCAAGGGGGGGCAACACGCGGTAACCCCGGGCTCCAGCCGGGAGGGGAAACGGCCTCGCCCTGAGCAGGGTCCTGCACCCGGGTGATAGTTTCCTTCCGCGAACGTGCACTGGCCTCCTTGGCCCAGGAGATGGACCAGCGTTCTGGACTTGCCTTCCCGCGTCGCGAGCAGGCCAGGGTGGACAATGGGCAGCAGTGTCCCATCCTCCCGCCCGCACTCTGCCGGGGGACAGCACTCCCACCACGGGCCTCCTGCCTTTGTGTGCCCGCGTGTCCCCAAACTCCAGCCTGTTGTTTCCTTCTTTCCTCCTTGTGCTTTGATTGGTTATGGACGATCTTCCTTTTCAGCCGGTCCGTCTTCTGCTGTGTCCCGCTGTGTCCCGCTGTGTCCCGCTGTGTCCCGCTCGCACAGTATGCTCTGAATCTCAGCTCATGGGGTCGGCTGCTCTAGAATGTCCGTTTCAATTTCACATGGATTCTTTCACATGCCAGTTCTTCTCTTCCATTTCTTTACTGTTTTAGTCGTGGTTATTTGGAAGTCCCCATCGCGACTCCAGGCCGCGAAGTCCCTTTGCTCTGAAGCCTAAAAAGAAAAGTAAGAGAGAGTTTTTCATGAAGGGAAATTTATTCCATTTAAAATCCTTTTGTCGGGGCGCCTGGGTGGCTCAGTTGGTTGAGCTGCTGCCTTTGGCTCAGGTCATGATCTCAGAGTCCTGGGATCGAGCCCCGCATCGGGGTCTCGGCTCAGCCGGGAGCCTGCTCCCCCCTCTCTCTCTCTGCCTGCCTCTCTGCCTACTTGTGATCTCTCTCTCTGTATCAAATAAATAAATAAATATCTTTTTAATAAATAAATAAAATAAAATCCTTTTGTCATGGCCACCTGGGTGGCTCAGTCAGTGAAGCATCTGCCTTTGGCTCAGGTCATGATCTCAGGGTCCTTGGATCGTGCCCCATGTTTGGGGGCGGTACCTGCTCGGCGGGGGTCTTCTTCTCCCTCTCCCTCTGCCCCTCCCACCCCCCACTTGTGCTCCCTCTCTCTCAAATAAATAAACAAAATCTTAAAAAATAAAATAAAGGGGCGCCTGGGTGGCTCAGTTGGTTGGGCAACTGCCTTCGGCTCGGGTCATGATCTCGGAGTCCCGGGATCGAGTCCCATATCGGACTCCCGGCTCTGCGGGAAGTCTGCTTCTCCCTCTGACCTTCTCCCCTCTCATTCTCAGTCTCTCGCTAATAAATAAATAAATAAAAATCTTTAAAAAATAAAATAAAATCCTTTTGTCAGGATGTATGGACTTTTTACCTTCGGCGTGAAAAATGTCTTTCTGGAATGCTGCCTTGTTTGGAAAAGTAAGCTGTTGGTAATTCCTATCATCCCCCCAGTTTTATCTATCTGTCTAGCCAGAAACTCAAAGAGCCTGCTTAGGTCAGATCTGGCCCTGGTTCGGAGAGTTTTTCGAGGCCTCCCCTGGCTTGTAGCCGGAGCAGCCCCATAGCACCTGTCTGTTGGCGTCTTGTCAGCTGTTATAGAATCGAGTTTTGAAATTTTGAGGTCTTTCCCCCACCCCAAATTCCTTGTCCATCTCCCACCTCCGTCAGATAGGCACACGGGTCCTGCTCTGCCTGGCGCTGGGGCAGCAGGCGCAGCTGGTGGGGCTCAGGGGCCCCACACGAGAAGTGGGAGTCGGAAAGCCAAGGTGCTTCTCTTGGGTAGTGAGAGAAAAAAAGCTTTTTCCGGGAATTCCTGAGCTAGGCAGGAACCGTCAAGAGCACAGGATGGGTAGGTCGTCCGCTAGACGATGTCCCCAAAGATGCCCGCGTCCTGATGTGTAAACTGTGTCCATGTCACCGACACACTGGAGAGACTTCACACATGTGATTAAGTTAGGGGTCTTGAGGTGAGGGTTAGCTTGCATTCAGGTGGTCTTCATGGCTCCTCAAGGGTCCTCACTAGAGGGAGGCAGGGGGTCAGAGTCAGGGAGAGACGCTAGGAGGGTAGAGAGGAGAGAGTACTCTGTGCTGCTGGTCGGGAGGTGGGGGAAGGGCCGCAAGGGCCTCCAGAAGCTGGAAAGGTCAAGGGATTGGCCCCTGGAGCTTCCAGAAAGAACCAGCCCTGCACACCCTGAGGCTTTGGATGTCCAGAACTATGGGAGAACAAATCTGTGTTGCTTTGAGCCACTAAGTCTGTGGTTATTTATTTGGTTATTTGTTAAACATGATGGTGTTTCTGCTGGGGAGGTTCGGGGGTTCTGAAGACACCCCGTTTCCAGTGCACCCCCTGGGGCGGAGGCAGCGTGTCTAAAGGAAGCATCCAGGGCACGGGTGCCTCCAGGCAGAGTGTGACCGGGCCTGGGCTGAGTCAGCAGATGCCATACGAGGAGACAGTCATGTGTGGACTCAGGGAAGACCTGGTGCTCCCTCGTTGGAGGGAAGTTCACCCCGAATCTGGCTCTTCTCACGGCTGCTGCAGCCGGGCACGGAGCTCCCCTGCCCAAAAGTAGCCACGGCGGCAGCATGGCTAATGGCCGTGTGTCTAGCCACGTGGGGTCTGAGCGCACGTGGCGGCCTTGGCTGTGGGGGAGCTTCAGACGCTCACGAGGTTTGCCATAAAAGAACTTGAGGGAGAGTCCAAGGGCTCTCAGAGTCATCTCAGAGTCATCCCCCAAAGGGTTTTAGGCGGTGGAAGAACAGGGGACGGATGTCCCCGCCCTGCTGTGGTGGGGACACATCCCCTCTACTGTTCTGTCCATTTCCCGAGCGCCAGGCCCTGGCTGGGGTCTGGACGAGGGGAGGGTGGGACCCAGGCCTGCCCTGCAGGGCCCACATTCCAAGGACAGGTGCCAGAGAGCAGCTGGGGGAGGCGGCCTGTGGGGACCCCATGGGACTGCAACCGAGAAGGGCTGATTCGGACCCCCCACCACCCACGAAGCTCTTCCAGGGTGTGGCCATAGCACATATTTACTCCAGAGAATTAAGCGGATGTGGAAATCTATAAAGAAACTCAGTACGTCATAATCCTGCCACCGAGAGGTGACCACAGCTGACGTTGGTGCGTTCCTCTTCATCATTCTTAATAGGCTCACAGACATGTGACACCCAACACTAAGGGCGCGGTCACGCACGTGACACAGGACAGGAGCTGCTGCACGTGTCACACCCGACACTTGCATACGTGGCCACAGACTTCCTTCTTTCACAAAATCGTAACAATACTGTGTATACAAATATCTAACCTGCTTTTTTTCTTTTTACTTAACTACACTGGGGCTTCTTTGAAAACTTGTTTTCTGCGGATGCGCCGTCTTACACAGGACGGCCACACACTGATGACTTCCCCATCAGGTACTGATGCGCCTTCCCAGTTTCCACTCCTTCATGTCCTTCCAAAATGGACATCTTGTTTTGCGATGTTAAGCTTATTCCTGTAAATCCCCACGTCTTGTGGTGATCTCTCCTAGGACCGCGTTTCGACCTTCCTGTGACGAATGATGTTCTCGTCTCTCGGACTCGCACGTCACACTAACTGCTCTCTTTGCCCCTGGGCCACCACCTGCTGTTTGTGAAGGGACCTGAGGTCTGAGGCCACCCCAAGTTGTTGTAAGTCTTAGATGACTCCTCCCGGGACTCACTCAGGTGCTCTGAAGGGTGCGTGGAGGTTGGGAAGCCTGTGCCCACGTCTCTGTGACACCCAGAAAACAAATCACCATCCTACTTGGGGGCCGTGTTGGAAGCCCCGCCGGAAGTCCCGCCAGCGTGGGCAGCCGCTCCCGGAACCTCGTCACTGTTGTCCGGCACTGAGCTGGCCGTTTGTTCCATTTGCTTCACTTCCCGCTTCTGATGTCTGCGCGCCGTCTGAGGGCGGCAAGCATGCTGCCCCTGCTCCTTGTCGCCCCTCAGTGCCCCAGGAGTGCTCACTTACTCCCTGTCGGACAGATGGGTGGGTGGGTCAGTGGAAAACAAGGAAGCAAATGGTGCTGGCTCTGCTCTCTGGGTCACGGGACTGTGGCCCCGTGTGGATCGGCGTGCTGGACGGGGGGCGGCCCCTCCTGGGGTCTGAGGGTCTCCCCTCTTCCCAGTGTGATACGCTCTCCTCACAGCTGCGCCAGCAGGAATGGGCAGTCCATCCACACCCGCCCAGGGTGTCCTCCTGAAGGGCCAAGTCCCCGAGAACTCATGACCCCGACACGGGAGCCCCGGGTGGGGGTGGCTGACCCGGGCACATGGGTGTAGTTCGGATAGCAGCTCCGCCAGACCTCACGCTGGGCGCAGAGGACAGCATTTGCAGGCACAGCCCCCTTGTCCTCAGCACTGCTCATCCGCTGGAGGGGGGAGCAGGGGCGCGGGTAAGGGCCGAGGCATGGGCTCCCACAGAGATGGCCCTGGTGGAGCAGAAGGCCGATGATGCAGGCACTGAGAAGGGAAATGGAAAAATGTCTCCCCAGGTTATTTTGTCTTGTGCCCTGAGTCTCTTCTGTGTGTAAGGTAGAGACCTGAGTCGGAATCAGTCTTATGCTCTGGTCATCGGTCAGAAGAAGAGCTAAAAAAACAAAGGAATCACGCATCGTGATAGAGGCAGTGGTAAAGGCGTGCACCGATAGCAGAAGCGACGCCAGGAAGCTGACGCCTTGCCAGACAAGCAAAACTTCACCAGAAGGGCCACTATTGTTCATTAGTGCCCCAGCCCCGCGAAGAGCCAGAAAGGGGGACGATGCATCCCTGTAGTTCATGGAACGTCCCCCTACCCCAGTCTCCCGAGGCAGCCGCCCGCCCCTCCCAGTCACCGACCAAAGTCTCCAGTCTCTACCCAGAGTCCACAGCCTGGTCATTTCCTTCCTCGGGGCCAGAAGCGAGAGCAAGGGTAAGTCGGCTTGAAACTTGTATGTGTACATGTGTGCGTGTAGGCCTGCGCACACATGCATGACGTATGAACATATAAACATACCAGTATGTAATATTGTGTGGGTAAAACACGATGTAATCGTGTAAAATATGTGCTATGAAAGCAACACTGTATGTGTATGTAACGTAATCAAGGGAGCGACATCTATCAACTCTGCTCTTTCTACTGGTAAGAAACAAGTCACGGTTTCCACCTTCGATCACAGGGAGGGGATGACTGGCTGCGGGTTACCTCGGGGTGTCTGCCACATAGTGCGACATGGACACCGGGACTTTTCAAATGCCTGAGACAATTTGAGTTGCAGCAGAATTTGAGAAGCGGATCCAAGGAACTTTGCCATCACCTAATGACAGAAGCAGGTTGTGTTTTTTCCTGCAGGCGCTGCCCAGTCCCGGCCTGGCTGTGGACTCGTTCATCTGGGGCTACTCATCAGATGTCCTAGGGAGACGCGCCAGGTGCAGTTGGATGTGCGGGTTGGAAGTTCACAAAAAAGGGCCGAATGACCTGGTTAATCTAGTAAATGGTTTAAAAAGCCAACTATCTCCACTTATATAAATATATATATATATATTTTTTTTTACAAAAGCAATTTAAATTTTTTTTAAAAGATTTTATTTATTTGACAGAGAGAGATCACAAGTAGACAGGCAGGCAGAGAGAGAGGGGGAAGCAGGCTCCCCGCTGAGCAGAGAGCCCGATGCGGGGCTCGATCCCAGGACCCCGAGATCATGACCTGAGCTGAAGGCAGAGGCTTTAACCCACTGAGCCACCCAGGTGCCCCAATTTAAATTTAAATAAAAAATTCTGAAGCAAAGGAAACAAGTAAAACAGTGAAAGAATAAGGTGAAAAATATTAGAAACTGACATTATGGTCTTGGTGGACAAAAGATGTTCTGTATAAAGGCCAAAAAGATCTTTTCTCAAAGAAGAGACTGACATGACACATTAGGCCTGATCTACAGATCTAAATAAAGTAAAATAAGCCACAAAAGGGGGAAATGTGTTTAAAGTGTAAATAATTGAGAAATTTTCAAATTCAGTTTCCAGAATTTGAAAAGAACCCTTAATCAAAAGACAAGAAAGAACCCACTTTCAGCCACCGGACAGGACCCGTGACCGGGCCGGTCACCCACGAAAGGACAAGGACCATCAGGGAGGTGCTCACATGCACAGTTGCAGAAACCTGCAATGGAAAGAACCGTGAGAACGGTTTGGCGCGGGGACGGAGCAACACA
>JAPYYJ010003809.1:0-11120 GCA_028533885.1 Nasua narica
TGCACCTTGAGTAGACTTGTTATGGCAAGCAGCTTTAGATTTACCAAATGCTGTGAACAGAGTACAGAGTGTTCCTGTGTACCCCACACCCAGTCACCCCTCCATTGTGGTTTTGAGGACATGAGCATTGAAGGAACCCTGCTCTTCTCCCTGCTCCCTGTCCCTTTCAGTCCCACATCTATTCCCCTCCTAGCACCAAGGCTGAAGCCAATAATAACTTATCAGAGTCCTGCCACCCCCCCACCCCATCCCAGGAACTTGGTGATGTCATACGGTACTCTGAGAGGCTCAGGTTATGAGGCATCTATTCTGCCCCTGACACGTAGTCATACATTTCACAGACATTATTTTATAATCCTCAAAACATGTTTATGAGGCAGGCACTGTTGACCCATTTCACAGATAAGGTACTGACACATAGGTTAAAGCGAAGTTCAGATTGAACTCAGATCTGCCCATATGTAAGCTGTCCACATTGTCTCATGGAACCATATTTTTCCTGGGTGGCTGCAGGTCTGGTTCCAGGAACTCTGGCCCAGCCAGCTGCAAGTTTCCCAATCGGCCCTCCCCTGGTCTGCAGGGCTTTGAGGGAGAGGCTGGCCCCCTGGAGACACAAAATGTCAAGGAGTGGTCTCAGCTACACAGTCCCGGGTGGCTGCCCATAGTCACGTGCTTACAAATACCAGACACTCGTCTGGCTGCCTGGGCAAGACTTCTTCAGCCTAGGTGGACAGAATGTTCTGGCAGAGGCAGACTCCGGAAGAGGCTTCAAACCACTCAGCTGACCAAGATGTGTCTTCCTTTGGGGCAGGGCAGAGGGAAGGCTGGAAGTCAGAGTCACCAGAAAGAGAAGGAACCCCTAAAGAAGGCCTCTGGCTGTTAGAAGACTTTACCAAGTTCATTTCTTCCAGGAATCCTTCCTAAACGGAGGCCAAACCCCACTGTTCATGAGTTTGTTTGTTCATCCACCTTTAGGGCTTGTTTACTGTAAGCTCATCTTCAGCAGGGGTTGTATCTTCTAAGGGAGTCTTGCTATTCCAGGTGGCAGAATGGCTCTGCTCTTGACCTCAAGAACAAGGAGGCATCTGGCGGGTGGTTCCACCACTCAAGGTCCATCACTCAAGGTCCGCAGCCTTGAATATGTTACATTGGTTTGCTGATTCTCAGTCTCTGCACCTACAGGGTGGGATTACAGTATCTCCTAACTTGCTGTGTCTAACCACACCCCAACTTTGTGATGCTTCTTACTGTAAAGAAGACCACAGAGTAGCCACAAAAATTCATGTTCATAAATTCTTTACAATCGAATGAGGGCACGTAGAGAACTTGAACTGACAACATGGCAGACTGAATTAATGTGAAACTCCCCTTCTGATAAAAACATAGAGAATGTTGCAAACGAGCTAACATTTCTAAAAACATTTTAAATACAGAGCTGACCTTAAAGGGATGGGAATTCCCAGGGCCAGTAACAAAGAAAGAACACAAACCAGGAACACTGGTCAGCTGGGGCTGGTGTGACAGCTGCCCATGGCCATTTCCAGCCCAGTTAGAGCCTAGTGGGGCTGGGACTGGCGTTCAATGCCCAGGTGGGGGTAGGAGAAATGGCCTGGGGCCTGTGGAAGTAGGAAGGAGACCCTTGCAAAAAGCTAACATGCTTGAAAGGCAGCCCCAATCTCTGTAAGTGGGACTAGAGAGCTTTGTCCACTAGCTCAGAAAAGGAAAGGAGGCGTGTCCCTTCTGCTCAGGGCTCTGAATGAGATTAGAAAAGCCTCCTGTGACAAATCAAAAGTTCCAGCTTGTGCCAATTGGAGGTGCAGGGCTTAAAGGCATAACAGTAGGCAGCCTCAAGCAAGAACCCCAAGATGAGAAATTAACATAAAACCTATCAACAGACTCAAGGAACCCCCTGGGGCCCTACAATGGAAAGTCGAACCACTCTGTAGAGCCATTCTGCCACCTGGAATAGCAGGACTCCCTTAGAAGATACAACCCCTGCTGAAGATGAGCTTACAGTAAACAAGTTTAAGCCTCCAGGGAGGCAAAACTGGGAAAGATGAGTCCACAGATACTGCAGATGGGAAGGTTTGTACCCCTAGAATAGGAACAAGGGAAAAGTATGAGGTAGACTACAAAAGAAGAGTACTTCAGATAGTCACAGACAAAAGAACAAGAAAAATTAACAAAGCCTTAGACACTATTAACAAAAAGGTAAAAAGCATGAACTTCTGCAAATGAACTTCTGCAAAAAGTTCTACAAATGAAAGGTACAGTCAGTCACTGGAATTAAAAACGGTTGCATGACCACAACTGAACAGAGAATTGGTAAACTAGAAGAAAAAAGGTGTTATAGGTGGAAAAACTTTTATTGCATGGAAACCTGGTCAGATGCAGGGAATTCATATATCTTTAAATTATAGGCTAAGCAAGAAAAATGTGGCTCTCTGTGTGAGCGTGTGTGTGTTCCTGTGTGCCTGTGTGTGTGTGTGTGTGTGTTGGGAGAGGAGGTATGCATGTAAGTGTGAGTGTGTAAGTGTGCATGTTGGGGAGGAGCATGTGTTTGTGCATGTGTGTGTGCATGTACTGGGAGGCACAGATAACATGCACACAGTGGTGTAAGTGTGTTCTGTTCCGAGATGGCTCTCATGTCCTTGGTTTTAGATAATGTCTTATCTGGTAGAATATTTTCCAGCATGTTTTACAATTTAGGGGACCAACTTCATATATTTTTGACCATTCTAGCAAATCTCCAGCAATTACATTTGCCCCCCTCTGGGATGTCAGGACCCCACGTTGGGACATTGGGGGCGTGCAGGGACCCTGTTAATGGCTTGCCCATGTTTGCACATCTGAGGAGGGAGGCTGGGCTGGAGGGCACGGCTGGCTGAGAGAGCAGTGAGCACATCAGAAAGGCACCCCTGTGGCTCCTGGCTCTGCATGCTTCCCCAATACTCCACCCTCTCCATCTCTCATCTTTTCATGATCATTTGAACAACCACGGAAAAAGGACTTGGGAGGCTTGCTAAGGGAGAAGTAGCCATTGTGCTCCCCGTCTCCCCACTCATGCTTCAGCCCCGCCCTGGACAATCCCCCAATAGAAAAAACTTTTTTCTGAACTGAGCGAACAATACAGCCAAGTTATTGTGCCTTTTTAAAGTATTGAAGAACAAGCTTTGTAGCACATCAAAGGAAAACATTTTCACCGTGAGCAAAATGCATCCCTTCCAAAGGGCATGGAGAGGCACCCCGACCTTCGTGGCAGCATGGATAACAGTCAGGTGCACCCTTATGCTTGGTGTCTGAATGCCTGTATGACCTTGGGTAAGTTGCATGGAGATACAAAGTAGTGCCCATCTCCTGGGGGTGAGGATTAAATTCGATAAAGCCTGTAAAACACTGGTGTGAAACTGGAAGATATCTTGCTGTTGTTCTTATTATATTAACATCAATGTAGCTAGCCCTGTTCTCCAGCACTGTATTTGGTTGCCAGCTGGGGGAGGGCGCCAGCCATCACCACCACTCTGCTGGGCTGTGCCTGGATTTCAGGTGATATGTGCACCATGCCTGCTCAGTGGCTGCCCAGGCATTGCCCACGGGGTGCACCGCACTAGCCCCCTTACTGACATTCACTTCTCTTGGACCTCCGGGCTGCCAGAGCACTGTTTAAACCCATGAATCATGTCTCTGCCCTTTCACCCCCCCAAACCTTCTAAGGCTTCCCAACCCACTTTGAATAGAATCCAATCTACTTCCCAGGACCTACAAGAGGTGAGCTAGCCTTTCTCTCTTAACTCTTCCTCCTCTTTCCTCACTCACAACAGCCACCCTCAACCTCAGGGCCCTTCCAGGTGCTATTCGTCAACATAACTCTTTGCCAACTTGACCCTCATCTTCCTGGTTTTTCCTTGAAAAGGTCTTCATTGGCCACTCTCTCTAAACCCTTCCCCATTCAGCCTGTATTATCTGACTCAGCCTATTCCTTTCCTTTAAAGCTCTGGCCACAGTGTAATTATGCATTGTCAGTTTTTGTGCTTGCTTTCCTTCTTCCTTACAGGGCTGTGCATTCCATTAGGGAAGGCACCATGTCTGCTGTATTGTCAAGGGGTCTCCAGCACCTAATGCAGCACCTGACACATAATGGGGATCAACAATCTGGGGTCAGAGAAGACTGAATTAAAAACAAAACAGAGGGGGCGCCTGAGTGGCTCGGTGGGTTGGGCCTCTGCCTTCGGCTCGGGTCATGGTCCCGGGTCCCTGGGATCGAGCCCCGCATCGGGCTCTCTGCTCAGCGGGGAGCCTGCTTCTCCCTCTCTCTCTGCCTGCCTCTCTGCCTACTTGTGGTCTCTCTCTCTCTCTTTGTCAAATAAGTAAATGAAATCTTTAAAAAAAAAAAAACAGAGTATTGTGTAAGTACAAATTTGGAAACAGTTGAGGGATTAAACTTCTGGCAGATGGTGGTAAAAGTACCAGTTGAACATCATACTCAACAGTGAAGAACTGAAAGCATTTCATCTAAGATCAAGAACAAGACAAAGATGTCAATTCTCTACTTTTATTCAACATAGCACTGAAAGTCCTACCCACAGCAATCATACAAGAAAAAGGAATAAAAGGAATCCAAATTGGAAAAGAAGAAGTAAAACTCGCTATTTGCAGATAGATGACACGATACTATATATGGAAAACCCTAAAGATGCCACCAAAAAACTATCAGAACTAATAAAGGAATTCAGTAAAGTTGCAAAATACAAAATTAATATACAAAAATTGATTGCATTTCTTTACGCTAATAACAAAGTAGCAAAGAGATAAATTAAGAAAGCAATCCCATTTACAATTGCACTAAAAAAGAATAAAATGCCCAGGAAAAAATATAACCAAGGAGGTGAAAGACCTATACCCTGCAAACTATAAGACTCTGATGAAAGAAATTGAAGACAACACAACCAGAAAGATATAACATTGGTCATGAATTGGAAGAATTAATAATGTTAAAATGTCCACACTACTCAAAGCAATCTACAAATTCAATGCAATCTCTATCAAAATGCCAATAATATTGTCACAGAACTAGAAAAAATAATCCTAGAATTTGTATGGAACCACAAAAGACCCTAAATAGCCAATGCGATCTTGAAAAAGAAAAACAAAGCTGGAGGCATTATGTTCCCAGTTTTCAAGTTATACTACAAAGCTACAGTACTCAAAACAGTATAGTCCTGGCCAAAAAAAAACAGACACATGGATCAATGGAATAGAATAGAGGGCACAGAAATAAACCCATGCTTATATGGTTAACTAATCTAAGACAAGAAGGCAAGAATATACAAAAGACAGTCTTTTCACCAAATGGTGTTGAAAAAAAAAGTGGTCTGGTTTCAGGAATGAAACCAGACCACTTTCTTACACCATACACACAAAAACACAAAATGGATTAAAGACCTAAATGTGAGACCTGAAATCATAAAAATCCTAAAAGAAAACAGGTAGTAATCTCTTGGCTATCAGCCTTAGCAACATATTTATGGATCTCTCTCCTCAGGCCAAGGAAACAAAAACAAAAATAAAGTATTGAGACTACACCAAAAGACAAAGCTTATGCACAGCAAAGGAAAAACATCAACAAACAAAAGATCAAGATATGGTATTGGAGAAGACATTTGTAAATGGTATATCTGATAAGGGATTAATATCCAAAATAGGTAAAGAACTTATACTCTCAATAGCAAAGAAAAACAAAAACAAAAACAAAAACACACACACACACGAAAAAACAAAAAACTCCCAAATAATCTGATTTAAAAATGGGTAGAGGACCCAAATAGATATCTTTCCAAGGAAGGCATACAGATGGTCCACAGACACATGAAAACATGCTTAACATCTCTCATCCTCAGAGAAATGAAAATCAAAACCAAAAGGAGATATCACCTCACACCAGTCAGATTGGCTAGTATCAAAAATACAAGAGATACCAAGTGTCAGAGAGGATGAAGAGAAAAAGGAACTCTCATACACTGTTGGTGGGAATGCAAACTCGTGTGGCCATTATGGAAAACAGTATGGCAGGTCCTCAAAAACTTAGAAGTAGAAATACCATATGATCCAACAATTCCATGACTGGGTATTTACCCAAAGAAAATGAAATGAAAAAATTAATTTCAAAAGATACACGTACCCCTATAATTGCAGCATGATTCATAATAGCCAAGATATAGAAGGAGCCCAAGTGTCCATCAACTGATGAATGAATAAAGAAGATGTGGTGTGTATATATAATGGAATATTATGCTGCCATCAAAAGAGTGAAATCTTGCCACTTGCAATGATGTGGATGGACCTGGAGGGTATTATGCTAACTGAAATAAGTCAGAGAAAGATAAATACCACATGATTTCACTCACATGTAGACCCCTCAAAAACAGCCTGAACAAACGAAACAGTAGAAACAGACCCAAAAATACAGAGAACAAACTTGTGGTTGCCAGAGGGGAGGTGGCAGGGGGTCAGATAAGTGAAGGGGATTAAGAGGTGTAAGCTTCCAGTTATAAAATAAATCAGCCACGGCGATGAAAAGTGCAGTGTAGGGAATATGGTTGATAATACCATAATAATGCTGTTATGTGACAGATGGTGACTACGCTTGCAGTGGCGAGCACTGAGTAAGGAATAGAACAGTGGAATTACCATACTGTATGCCTGAAACTAACATAACGCTATATGTCAACTGTACCTCCGTAATAAAAAATAAAGAGGTGGACTGGAGCTTGTGGTTGTGGTTAGTCGTGTGGTAACAATGGAATCTAGCCCCAACTGGGCTCACCGCCCCCTACCACATCATTGGTGGCTCTGGAAAGTTCAGCCAAGTGCTGAGTGTGTGTTTCCTGTGGGTGGGCCGCCTCCTTCCTGTGCATTCTACCTTCCCAATACTTAAGAAGTAGATGCTGGATAAAATACAGGAAGCCTAAGGAGACTTGAGTCCAGTAGAAGTAAGACATCAGCAAACAGAGTAGTAGGTTGATTTAGGGAAGTATGAGGGACACCAGGAGGGCCTCCTGGAGGAGGCACCATGTGTGTCCAGAGGAAAGAGAGCTGGTCAAAGAGACCTCGACACACGGAGACCCAGGGTCTGGCTGAAGGGCCCTCCCTCAGGCCCAAGAACAAGGCTCAGTGTGACCTGGTCCCAGTCTGTCACCACCTGAGAGTCCCCAGGGTGTCCAGGGATTGCGGAGGGCAAAGAACTAGCAGCGTTTGGCAATGAGTCCCCTCCCTGCCCCCAGCACCTGGGGGATCAGCCACATCCCCTCTCCTTTCCAAGCAGGATATTCCAGAGGGATCAGGCTCCATAATTAGGGGATTGAATTGTGGACAGCTGGAAGAGCTGAAGGTACAGTACCTAAGCTGGGACAAGCGGATGGCACCAGGGCTGTGCACAGACACTGCAGGGGGACGTGGGGTGCTGGAGGGCTGCCGGGAGGTGACAGCCTATCACAAAGACGAACACGGGCACATTGGTGTTCATGGAACCCCACATATCCACATCGTTATATGCATAGTGTTTGCATATAGAGGAATTTAGAGGAGACATACTGTATGTTTATGAAAACACACACACACACACACACACATGCTTGACACTCAAGTGTGTATTTATAGGCATATCTCACATAGTACAGGTGAACACATGCGATGTATGTATTGGTAGGTATGAAGTATGTGTGAGCACGTATTTCCCAAGATGATATATCTAGTTCCATATATGGCTTATAACTGTGGTGAGTGGACGTGTAAAACCACACTCACCCAACATGAGTGTGCAGACTTCATAGTGAGGGACACATCTACACACCTTGTAGGATGTCGCCAAGCACTGTGTGTACACTCTGTAAATGGTATGCCTACGTATCAGGTGTGTGTATGTGAACCCACTCCAGTGCACCACGTGTGTCCCCAATACACCGGTGACCTAAAATCAATCCAGAAAGGAAGGTAAACCGGAAGCTACCCATTCCCTGGGAAGTAGTGCGAGAGCGTAGCCTCCTCTTCCTCCTCCTGCAGGGAGCACACATTATTTATATGAACAATTATAAGCAGTGAATCTTCCCGCTTCGGCAGCTGCTGGCTTAAATACGCAGGTTCCCTTCCAGGAGCAGGGGATGGCGTCATAGCCAGAAGGAACAATGTGTCCCCAGTGCGACCCTGGACAAAACGGAAGGCCAGGTCTATGGTAGGAAGCAGTCTTTGGTCCAGAAAGGGACTGGCTGCTCTCTCGGACGCTCTGGTATCACACCCAGCAGGGAAACGAGGTCACCAGGCTGCAAGCCTTGGCTGCCAAGGCTGGGGACACCCTGCTCTTGTCTCCTTCTCCACGGCCCCCACCCTGACCTCCAGGGCCCTCTTATTTAGCAGCAACATGAGTTGTTCCCTGTGGAGGTGCATCAGGTGGCAGAAATGAGGGACAGCCATGCCCATATATGGGAGTGGCCCCTGGCGACAGCAATATCAGCTTCTCTATAGATGGATGGTCATCACATTTCTCATCCAGACTTCGGGACTGTTGGAAAACCCGACCATAGCCCCTAGTTCTTTCTAAGACAGTTTCTACAGCTGCATTGTTCGGGGAGAGATCCTGAGATAAGGCTGAGCCCTGCTTACTGGGAGGGACTGAAGGATGACAGCTCAGAAAGATGGACATGGCCAAATGGGCTTAGGGCGCTGTCTGGCCTGGGTCCTGCCTCCTCTGCCACGTTTTAGCCTGTCACCTTCACTTTTCTGAGTCTTACTTCTCTACTGACACCCATATCAGAGGGTCGGTGGAGAAATTACCAGCGTCATTACGTTGAGAGTGATATCTTCCTCAACCGTAAATCCCTCCACAAATGCTATGTGATGGCTGAGATGAAAATAGCAGAACCACCTCATCTTCTAGATAGGATTTTTCTGCCTTCTAAAAATTTGATTTGGGACCATACCGGATATGGCAGATTATTCTGTAAATTCTATATTCTGTTCTATACTCTATTATTCTATAAATGGCCCTGTGGTATACATGCCCCTGTGTCCCTCCCCACCCGACCTTGACCCTGGACTTGGCCATGGGACTTGTCTGGTAACAAGACATCATCCGGCATGATGCAGCAGAAGATTGCTAAGCACTTGTGCGTTGGGGCTTGTCCTCTTGGAAAGAAAGCATGGCTTCACAAGAAACTGGGACTATCCTGCTGGAGGGGCCAGGGAGATGCTGTAGCCAACTGCCTTAGGTAGGTGCCAGACAGGTGTGTAAGGCCATCGAGGACCGTCAGCTCCGTTGAGCCTCTAGATGACTGAAGCTGCAGGAAGAAGCCCAGTGAGACCTACCCTAGCTGCAGAATCACGAGAAAACCAGTGCTTTTAAGTCACTAAGTTTGGGGCAGTTTGTTAGTTGGCAATAGTTACTGATACACAGGGCATTAGAGGCACAGGTGGTCCTGTATTCTGCCCTGAGCCAGAGAGGAAGGTAGTGGACGAGTCAAGTGTGGGACTCGAGCACCCAGGATTCCTCCTGCCTTCCCAAGTCCCTGTGTCTGTTTTTCTGTACAGTTTGAAATTTCAAGGGCCCGGGAGGAAAGTGTAAGTTTGGAAGGGACCTCAGAACGGTACCTGTAAGGAAGAGTGAACGACATCAGTATTCCGGAATACCAGAAAGGGGGAAGGGCTTACAAGGTAAATGGAGGCATTCTGAAGATCCAGAGAGCAATTCTCCCCCTCAAAAAGGGAAACAGCCTGCCAAGGGGCTCAAGCTGTGGGGTCAGAGGGAAGGGGTCACAGCCTGACCGCCCTTTCCTTGGTGTGCTCTTTCGGGCAAGCTGCTTAATGTAGTGAGCCTCAGTTTCCACAGCTGTGACATAGGTGCAGCTGTGCCCGGCTGGCAGAGATTCCCTGCCCCACTCCAAGCCTGGGGGGCGCGCGGGAAATTCTCCTTCTCCTCTGGGACCTGAGCACCTCCCTTGCGGGGTTTTCAGTGCAGGCTGTGTGGCAGCCAGTTCTTCCAGGGCCTTTAGATTTGAGGTATTTGGACCAAGTCCGTGTCATGGGGCTCAGGGTCTCCTGAAGGTGAACCTGGGTAAGGAAGAGGGAGTTTGGAGGAGGAGGGGGAGACCCTGCCCTGGGGCCCGTTTTCTGTCTATCCATCCAGAGTGACTGGTTCAAAGGCAGCTGCATCCCTTCAAAGGTGCCCTTGATCCTGGGACCCTGGACTCTGCCAGCGAGACCCCGCAGCCACACCCTCTTCACCTCTGACGGCTGCCCTGTGGCCAAAAGGTCGAATGCATCCATCAGAGAGCTGTGCTTCCCCCGGGTGAGCTTGCCCTGAGGTCTGCTGTCAGCCCACAGCCAGGCCTGAAGGAGGAGAGCAGATCCCTGCCACCCCCCGAGACCCAGACCCTCCACAGCCTCGAGTGTCCCGCGTGTGGGTCCATCAGCCCCAAATGAGCACCTCCATCTGCTGGAGCCTTCCTTCCTGGTCTGCCGTCATTCGTTTCCTTATTGTGTCGGCCTCCCCGGGCTGCTTTAATGAATCACTCCAACACAAGACTCACTGTTCTGAAGGCCGGAAGTCCAAAATCATATGTGGGTGGGTCCCGCTCCCTCCGGGACTGCGGGTAGAACACTGCCTTGCTTCTTGCCAGCTTCTAGTGTGGCTGGTGCTCCCTGGCGTTCTCTCCTCTGTCCTCACCTGGCCTTCTCCCTGTGTGCCCATCTCCCATTGTCTCTGTCCCCTTTTCATACACCAGTCTTCATTTTCTTAAAGAGGTATTTATTTATTTGAGAGGGAAAGCCAGTCCAGTGGGGAGCGGCAGAAGGAGAGGGGGAGAGAAAATCTCAAGCAGACTCCACTCCAAGTGCCGAGGCCAGTGCGGGGCTCGATCCGGCCACCCTGAGATCATGACCTGAGCCAAAACCAAGAGTCGGATGCTTAGCTGACTGTGTCACCCAAGTGCCCCTCATATACTATTCATGTTGCCTTAGGGCCCACCCCACTCCAGTCGTCTTTACTTGACTGCACCTGCAAAGACCCTGTTTCCCCAAACAGGTCACATTCACAGGTACCCGAGGTTAAGCCTTCAGCATACGGTTGTAGA
>JAPYYJ010000381.1:0-20755 GCA_028533885.1 Nasua narica
TTCAGGAAGAGCCAGGGGCGGTTAGGCTGGGCCAGAGTCAGTTGCAGGGCAGGGTAGAGGAGAGGAGGTGAGCTGAGGGCCGCTGCTGTAGTCGGCTTGGGTTAGGTGGGTTCTGTTGCTTAAAACAGAAACAGGCATCTCTCTCCCTTCCAGAAGCTGGCAGCCTGGTCAGGCTCGGGGGCGTGCACATCTTCTGCTTTCTGGGGTCTCTTCTCACAGGGGCGCTAATCTTATCGTGAGGCCTGCCAGTGGCCTCATCGACACCTGATCCCCTCCCATCCGCCCTGTCTCCTACCACCACCGCTCCGGGGGCGGGGGCTTCCACAGAAGAGCAGGGGTGGTGCCCACAGTTCAGTCCACAGAAGCCCCAGGGGCCCTGAGGGAGGGGCGGGAGGGGCGCGCAGTTACTTCTTCGGCTTTGCAAACAGCCAGGCTGGGTACTGGCAATGAGGCCGGGCGGGGCTCTGCAGGCCTGGGGGCTAGGGCAGGAGGGAGGCCAGTGTCTCCAGCTCCCCGCCTTCGTCCCCTACAGTGTCGGGCTCCCTCCTCCGCCCTCTGCCCCCTCACACCAGCCTTTACCGCCCTCCCGCACTCTCTTCTCCTCCATCCCGAGCACACACCTAGAGGAGAGCGTCAGCCTCTCCTCTGCCCCTCCTCTCCACGACCCTCCTTCTCTGTGCAGGTCCAGCTGGCCTGGGACAGAGGGCAGCCCGTGACCTTGCACCTCACCTGGACCAACAGGTCCTCGGAGTTCAATACCATCTGGGATGGCTGCCTGGCCGCTTCCCCCGGGCAGGTATGTGCTGGCGGGATTGCCAAGCCGAGCAGGGGCTGAGGCCGGGCCCCTGCGCGGGCTCCCCCAAGTCCCACACTCTATCCTCTTGTCAGCTCCAGGGAATTTGGGGCCCGAGTGCCCTCAGGGCCTGTGGGGCCTTAAGAAAGACCCCGGCCGTGTTCAGCGAGCAGCTCGATCTGTCCTGGGACCGGCACCGGGTGCAGCAGAACCTGACATATGAGGTGAGACCTAGAAAGCCGGGTCCCGGCAGGTCACCCCCAGGAGGGCCCCACCGGCTGGAGAAAGTGCCTGGCTCTGGGGCCATGGGGTCCGGCGCCAGCGCTAGCTGGGCTGCAGGATCGTGAGCATCTCATTTGTCCACTGTGAGCCTTGGTGTGCCCATCCATAAAATGGGTACATATTCCCTCCCTGACTGGGGTGTGGGGACAGCTCGGGTGCGGTGAGGGAAGCAAGGCGTCCCGCCTGAGGTGAGCACTTAGAGCAGACGAGGGAAGGGGCTGGTGACACCAGGGGGAGATCAGGTTCCCGGAGCTGTCAGGGTCGGGGTCTCCCTGGTATCATGCCTACCAGGGACTGCTGCTGGGGCCGACACTGTCCCTGGGACAGGGACTCGGCCAAGGAGAAACGGGAGCAGCTGGCCCTGGAAGCGCATCTCGTTCCTGCTGGGTTCTGGGACCCCTTCGGCTCAGGCCCCCCGTGCTCCCAGCAAACATCTGGCCGGAGTATATGGGGCTGTGGGGGCCTCACACGGCCCTCGTGTTGCAGAGGCACTGGCCATCCCAGCCAGACAGGGTCCCCGCACAGGCCACGCTCCAGCACGGCGTCACCGGCTCCTGCACCGCACAGAGCCTCCAGGCCGCGGTGGAGACCGACTACGCACACTGGCTGCACCATTCCCTGAACCTGGGGCTCTGGGACCTGCCCCGGGTGAGTCCGGCTGGCCAGGGAGAACGGCCCGGGACCCATGCAGGGAGGGGGAGGAGAGAGGGCAGCATCCACAGAGTGCAGGGGTGGGAGCGAGGGAGCTGCGTGCCCACATCACTACTCTGCCAGCTGCCGGCAGAGACCTCCCGGGCAGGGCAGGTCGACCCTCTGTGTCCCGTCTGAGCAGCGTAAGAGGCGGTGGGCTTCGGCATGAAGGGTGGAGGTGAGATACAGGAGTCGGGACGGGGAGAGAGCTTTAAACGTAAATGGAAGGCGCTCAGCCTCCTCGGGGTTGGAGGTGAGTAGTTGGGATCCCTTTCGGCCGACATTCTTCCTGGGTTTGTTAGCTGGTTCCTTGGTCCTTCCTCCTAACTACCCACCCCTCCCATCCATCCATCTCCCAACCCTCCTGTCTACCCATCTATCCATCGATCCACCTACTCCCTACCTTCCTGTTCTCCATCCAACCATCCGTTCATCTCCCCACTCTCCTGTCTGTCCATCGACCTACTCGCCCTTCTTGTCCTCCATCCATGCATCCATCTGTCCCCCCCACCCTCCTGTCTGTCCATCTATCCATCCATCCACCTCCTTCCCACCTTTCTGTCCTCCATCCGTCCAACTCCCCACCCTTCTGTCTGTCCATCCATCCATCCATCCACCTACTTCCCACCTTTCTGTCCTCCATCCGTCCAACTCCCCACCCTTCTGTCTGTCCATCCATCCATCCATCCACCTATTTCCACCTTCCTGTCCTCCATCCATACATCTCCCCACCTTCCCATCTGTCCATCCCCATCCTCTCCAACCCTCCTGTCTGTCCATCTATCCATCCACCTACTCCCCACCTTCCTGTGCTTCATCCATCCGTCTCATCACCCTCTTGTCAGTCCATCTATCCATCCATCCATGTACTCCGGACCTTTTTGTCTTCCATCCATCCATGCATCTCCCCACCCTCCTGTCTGTGCATCTATCTATCCATCCACCTACTCCCCACCTTGTTGTTTTCCTTCGACATCTCCCCATCCTGTTGTCTGTCAATCCATCCACCTACTCCCCACCTTACTGTGCTCCTTCTGTCATTCTTCTCACCCTTCTGTTTGTCTATCAATCCATCTGTCCACCTATTCCCCACCTTACTGTCCTCCATCGATCCATCCATCCATCCATCTACCCACCATCCTGTCTGTCCATCTATCCATTCATCCAACTAATACCCATGTTCCTGTCCATCCATCCATCCATCTCCCCACCCTTCTGTTGGTCCATCCATCCATACACCTACACCCCACCTTCTTGTCCATCCATCCATCCATCCATCCCAACACCCTTCTTTCTGTCCATCTATCCAACCATCCACATATTCCCCACCTTCCTGCCCCCATCCATCCATCCATCTACCCAACCTCCTGTATGTCCATCTATCCATCCATCTTCATCTATCCATCCATCTATCCACCCTCCTGTCTGTCCATTTATCCATCCATCCAACTACTCCTCACCTTCCTGTCCATCCATTCATCCCACCACCCTTAAGTCCATTAAATATCCATCCACGTATTCCACACCTTCCTGTCCTCCATCAATCCATCCATCCAACCACCCTACTATCTGTTCATGTACCCACCCATCCATCTGTCCTTCACCCCATCCTGCTGTCTGTCCATCCATCCATCCCGTACCCCCCACCCTCCTGTTTGCCCATCTATCCATCCATCTGCCTACTCCTCACAATCCTTTCCTCCATTCATCCATCCATCTCCCCACTCTCCTCTCTGTTGATCTATCCATTCATCCACCTACTCCCCACCTTCCTGTCCTCCATCTATCCACCCATCCATCTTCCCACCATCCTGTGTGTCCATCTATCCATCCACCTATTCCCCACCTTCCTGTCCTCCATCCATCCATATCCTAACCCTACTCTTTATCCATCTATCCATCCTTCCACCTACTCCAGACCTTCCTGTTCATCCATCCATCCTTCCATCCCCCCACCCTCCTTTCTGTACATCAATCCATCCACCTATTCCTACCTTCCTGTCCATCCATCCACTCCCAACCCTCCTGTCTATCCATTTAGACATTCATCTAACTACCTCCCACTTCCTGTATTCCATCCATCCATCTCCCCACCCTCCTGTCTGTCCATGTATCCATCCATTCACTTACACCCAGCTTCTGTCCATCTCTCAATCCATCCACCTAATCCCCACCTTCCTGTCCTCCAACCATCCGTCCATCTCCACACCCTCCTGTCTGTCCATCCAGTCCCCTCTTCGGCACTTTCCTGTCTGTCCATCTATTGATCCATCCACTTACTCTCAAACTTCCTGTCCTCCATCCATCCACATACTCCCCACCTTCCTGTCTTCCATATATCTATCCATTTCCCCACTATCCTATCCCTCCATCTATCCATCTGTCCAACTACTCCCCACGTTCCTGTCTTCCATCCATCCATCTCGCCATCCTCCTGTCGGTCCATATATCCATCCATCCATGTACTCCCGACCTTTGTGTCATCTGTCCATCCATCCATCTCCCCACCCACCTGGGTGTCCATCTATCCATCCATCCACGTACTCCCCACCTTCCTGTCTTCCATCCATCCATCTCCCAACCCTCCTCTCTGTCCATCTTTCCATCCATCCCCTACTCCCCACCTTCCTGTCCTCCAACCAACCATCCCTCCATCACCACACCCTGCTGTCTGTGCATCTAACCATCCATCTACCTACTCCCCACCTTATTGTTCTCCTTCCACATCTCCCCACACTGTTGTCTGCCCATCCATCTACCTACTCCCCATTTTGCTGTCCATTCATCCATCCTTCCCTCTCCCCACACTTTTGTCAGTCCATCTATCCACCTACTCCTCACCTTCCTGTCCATCCATCCCACCACCCTTCCTTCTATCCATCTATCCATCCATCTACATATTCCCCACCTTCCTGTCCTCCATCCACCCATTTCTCAACCTCCTTTCTGTCCATCTACCCATCCTTCCATATAACCACCCTACTGTCTGTTCATCTATCCATCACCCCACCCTCCGGTCGGTCCATTTATCCACCCATCCACCTACTCCCCACCTTCCTGTCCTCCATCCATCCATCAATCCATCTCCCCATCCTCCTCTCTGTCCACTATTCATCTACTTACTCCGCACCTTGCTGTCCTTCATCTATCAATCCATCCATCTCCCCACACTCCTGTCAGTTGATTGATCCATCCACCCACCTACTTCCCACCTTCCTGTCCTCATCCATGCATATCCCGACTCTATTCTTTATCCATCTATCATCCGTCCACCTGTTCCCGACCCTCCTGTCCATCCATCCATCTCCACACCCTTCTGTCTGTCCATCGATCAGTGCATGCATCCCCACCCTCCTGTATGTCCATCCATCCATCTCCCACTCTGTCCATCTGTCCATCAATCCACCTCTTCCCCACTTTCCTGTCCATCCAACCATCCATCCGTCTAGCCATACTCCTGTCTGTACATCACTCGATCCACCCACCTACTCCCAACCTTCCTGTATTCCATCCATCCATCTCCCCACCCTCCTCTGTGTCCATCCATCCACCTACTCCCCACCTTCCTGTCCTCCATGCATCCATCTCCCCAACCTCCTGTCTGTCCATCTATCTATCCATCCATCCCCCCACCCTCCTGAATGTCCATCCATCCATCCATTCCTGTCCTCCATCCATCCAACAATCTCCGCACCCCCCTGGGTGTCCATCTATCCATCCATCCACCTACTCCCCACCTTCCAGTCCTCTATCCATCCCTCTCCCACCTGCCTGTCTGTCCATCTCTCCATCCATATATCCCCACCCTCCTGTCTGTCCATCTATGCGTCCACTCCCAACCACTCAACAACCTCCTGTCTGTCCATCTCTCCATCCATATATCCCCACCCTCCTGTCTGTCCATCTATCCACATACTCCCCACATTCCTGTCCTCCACCCATCCATCAATCTCCCATCCCACTACTCCCCAGCTTCCTGTCCACCCATCAATTTCCCCATCCTCCTGTATGTCCATCTATTTGTCCATCTACCTACTCCCCACCTTCCTGTCCATCCATCTGTGCGTCCACTCCCAACCATCCCGTCTGTCTATCCATCCATCCATCCACCTAATCCCCACCATCCTGTCCTCCAACCATCCGTCCATTCATCTCCCCAACCATCTACCCGTCCACCAACCCCCACCTTCCTGTCCTCCATCCATCTCCCCACTCTCCTTCTGTCCATCTATCCATCCATCCACCTACTCCCCACCTTACTCTCCTCCATGCATCCATCTCCCCACTCTCCATCTGTCCATCTATCCCTCCATCCATCCCCCCACCCTCCTGAATGTCCACCCATTCATCATCCACGTACTCCCCACCTTCCTGTCCTCCATCCCTCCATCCATCTCTCCACCCTCCTGTCTGTCCTTCAATCCATCCATCTACCTACTCCCCACCTTCCAGTCCTCTATCCATCCATCTCCCCACTCTCCTGTCTGTGCATCTATCCACCTACTCCCCACCCTGTTGTTCTCCTTCCACATTTCCCCATCCTGTTGTCTGCCCATCCATCCACCTACTCCCCACCTTGCTGTCCTACATCCATCCATCCATCCATCCACCCACCCTCCTGTCTGACCATGTATCCATCCATCCAACTACTCCCCACCTTGTTGTCTGTCCATTCATCCATCCATCCTTCCCTCTCCCCACACTTTTGTCAGTTCATCCATCTATCCATCCACCTCCTCACCTTCCTGTCCATCCATCCCACCACCCTTCTTTCTGTGCATCTATCCATCCATGTATTCCCCACCTTCCTGTCCTCCATCCATCCATCAATCCGTCTCCCCACCCTCCTCTCTGTCCATCTATTCATCCATCTACTCCGCACCTTGCTGTCCTCCATCTATCCATCCACTCACTCCCCACCTTCCTGTCCTTCATCCATGCATATCCCCACTCTACTCTTCATCCGTCTATCATCCATCCACCTACTCCCAACCTTCCTGTCCATCCATCCATCCATCCTTTTATCTCCACACCCTTCTCTCTGTCCATTGAGCAATCCATGTATCCCGCATCCTCCTGTATGTCCATCTATCGATCCATCCACCTACTCCCCACCTTCCTGCCCTCCATACATCCATCTCCCCACCCTCCGGTCTGTCCATCTATCTATCCATCCATGTACTCCCCACCTTCCTGTCCTCCACTCATTGTCTATCTCCCCATCCAACTACTCCCCAACTTCCTGTCCTTCATCCATCCATTTCCCCACCCTCCTGTCTGTCCATCTGTCTGTCCATCCACCTACTCCCGACCTTCTTGTCCTCCATCCATGTCCCCACCCTCCTGTATGTCCATGTATCTATCCATGCATTTCCCCACCCTCCTGTCTGACCGTCTATCCATCCATTTACCTAATCCCTACCTTCCTCTCCATCCATGCATGTGTCCATTCCCAACTCTCCCATATGTCTATCCATCCATCCACCTAATCCCCACTTTCCTGTTCTAACCCTGTCCTTCAACCAGCCATCCATTCATCTCTCCACCCTCCGGTCTGTCCATCTATACATCCATCCACCAACCTCCAGCTTCTTGTCCTCCATCCATCTCCCCACTCCCCTGTCTGCCCATCTGTCCATCCATCCACCTACTCCCCACCTTGCTGTCCTCCATGGATCCATCTCCCCACCCTCATGTCTGTCCATCTATCCATCCATCCAATACCTCCCCACCATCGTGTCCTCCATCCATCCATCTCCCCACCGTCTTGTCTGTCCATCTATCACTCCATCCACCCCCTCCCTCCTCTCTGTCCATCCATCCATCCACGTACTCTCCACCTTCCTGTCCCCCATCCATTCATCAGTCTCCCCACCCACCTGGTGTCCATCTATCCATCCATCTCCCCATCCTCCTGTATACCCATCCATCCATCCATCCATTCATCTCTCCACCATCCTGTATGTCCATGTATCTGTCCATCCATCCCCCCACCCTCCTGCGTGTCCATCTATCTATCCATCCATATACTCCTCACCTTAATGTCCTCCATCCATCTCTCCACCCTCCTGTGTGTATATCTATTCATCCATCCACCTACTCCCCACTGTGCTGTCCTCCATCCATCTACCCACTTCCTGTCTGTCCATTTATCCATCATCCAACTACTCCCCACCTTCCTGTCCATCCATCCATCCGTCTCCCCACCCTTCTGTGGGTCAATCCATCCATCCATCCATCCCAGCACCCTTCTGTCTGTCCATCAAATATCCATCCACATATTCCCCACCTTCCTGTAAACCATCAGTCCATCCATCCATCTCCTCACTCTCCTGTCTGTCCATCCATCCATCCAACCAACCACCCTACTGTCTGTACATCTCCCACCCATCCATCTATCCATCACCCCACCCTGCTGTCTCTCCATCCATCCAACAAACCATCCATCTCTCCACCTACTCCCCATCATCCTGTCCTCCATCCGTTTCGCCACCCTCCTCTGTCCATCTATCCAGCCATCCATCTTCCCACCCTTCTGTCTGTCCATCTATCCATCCATCCATCCACCTATTCCCCACCTTCCTGTCCTCCATCCATCCATATCCTCACTCTACTCTTTATCCATCTATCCATCTACCTACTCCAGATCTTTCTGTCCATCCATCCATCCTCCCACCATCCTTTCTTCCATCCATCCATCAATCCACCTACTCCTACCGTCCTGTCCATCCATCCATCCACAATCCTCCTGTCTATCCATTTATACCTTCATCCAACTATCTTCCACATTCTGCACTCCATCCATCCATCTCCCCACCCTCCTGTCTGTCCACCTATCGTCCATCCACCCATCTCCCCACCCCTGTCTCTCCATCTATCCATCCATCCACCCATCAATCCATGCATCCCCCACTCTCCTGTCTGTCCATCTATTGATCCATCCACCTACTCACCACCTTCTTGTCCTCAATCCATCCATCTTCCCACCTTTCTGTCTGTCGATTTATCCACCCATCCACCTACTCCTTCCTGTGCTCCATCCATCTCACCTCACTCCTGTCCATTCATCTATCCATCCATCCATGTACTCCCGACCTTTTGTCCTCCATCCATCCATTAGTCCACCCCCCACCCATCCATCCATCTCCCCACTCTCCTGTCTATCTATCTATCCATACACCCACTCCCCACCTTCTGGTCCTCCACCATACATCCATTCATCTCCCCACCGTCCTCTCTGTCCATGTATCCATCTATCCAGCTTCCTGTGCTCCATCCGTCTCACTGCCCTGTTGTCGGTTCATCTATCCATCCATCCACTCCCGAACTTTTGTCATCCACACATCTCCCCACCCTTCTGTCTATCTATCCACCTATTCCCAAGCTTCCTGTCCATCCTTCGATCCTTCCACCCATCTCCCCACCATCCTCTCTGTCCATCTATACATCCATCCACCTATTCCCCACTTTCCTGTCCTCCAACCAAACATCCATCCATCTCCCCACCCTCTTCTCTGTCCATCTATCCCTTCATCCAACTACTCCCCATCTTCCTGTCCATCCACCCATCTGTCTCACCACCCTTCTTTCAGTCCATCTATCCACATATTCCCCACCTTGCTGTCCTCCATCCATCCATCCATCCATTTCCCAACCTCCTGTCTGTCCATCTATTCATCCATCCACCTACTCCCCACGTTCCTCTCCTCCATCTCCCCACCCTCCTGTTGTTCCGTATATACATCCATCTATCCACATATTTCTGACCTTTGTGTCGTCTGTCTGTCCATCCATACATCCATCTCCCCACCCTCCTGTCTGTCGTTCCCTCCGTCCATCCACCTACTCCCCACCTTCCTGTCCATCCATCTATGCGTCCACTCCCAACCCTGCTATCTATCCATCCATCCACCTAATCCCTACTTCCTGCCCTCCAACCATCCATCCATTCAACCCCCCACCCTCCTGTCTGTCCATCTATCTATCCATCCACCAACCACCACCTTCCTGTCCTCCATCCATCTACCCACCCTCCTGTCTGTCCATCTATCCATCCATCCAACTACTCCCCGCCTTCCTGTCCATCCATTCATCCATCCATCCATCCATGTCCCACCCTCCTGTCTGTCCATCTGTGCGTCCATTCCCAACCCTCCCATCTGTCTCTCCATCTATCCACCTACTCCCCAGCTTCCTGTCAGTCCACCAACCCATCCATCCATCTCCCCACCCTCCTGTCTGTGCATCTATCCATCCATCCACCTACTCCCCACGTTCCTGTCCCTCCATCCATCCATCTACCCACCCTCCTGTCTGTCCACCGATCCATCCATCCATCTCCCCACCCTCCTGTGTATCTATCCGTCCATCCATCTACTCCCCACGTTCCTGTCCCTTCATCCATCCATCTACCCACCCTCTTGTCTGTCCATCTATCCATCCATCCAACTACTCCCCACCTTGTCCATCCATTCATCCATCCATCCAACCTTCCCTCTCCCCACAATTTTGTCAGTCCATCCATCCATCTGCCTACTCCCCACTTTCCTGTCCATCCATCCATCCCACTGCCCTTCTTTCCGTCCATCTATGCGTTCATCCGCCTACCCCCCACCTTCCTGTGCTTCATCCATTGATCCATCTCCCCACCATCCTTTCTGTCCATGTATCCATTCATCCACCTACTCTGCATCTTCCTGTTCTCCATCTTTCCATCCATCCATCTCCCCACACTCCAGTCAGTCGCTCCATCCATCTACTCCCTACCGTCCTGTCCTACATCCATCCATATGCCCACCCTACTTTTTATCCGGATAATCTATCCATCCGTCCACCTATTCCTGACCTTCCTGGCTATCCATCTCCTCACCCTCCTGTCTTTGCTACCATCCATCCATCTACCTACACCCCACCTTCCTTTCCATCCATCCTGTCCCAACCCTCCTGTCTATCCATTTATCCACCTACCTCCCACTTTCTGTACTCCATCCATCTCCTCATCTTCCTGTCTGTCCATCTATCCATCCATCCACCTAATCTCCACCTTCCTGTCCTCTAACCATCCATCCGTCCAACTACCACCACCCTCTCTGTCCATCTACCCATCCATCCATCTTACCACTCTCCTGTCTGTCCATCTATCCATTCATCCACCTACTCCACACCTTCCTGTCTGTCCATCTGTCCATGTATTCATCTCTTCCCCACTTTCCTGTCCATCCAAGCATCCATCCATCTTTCCACCCTCCTGTCCATTATCCATCCAACCACTTACTCCCCACTTGCCTGTCCTCCATTCATCCATCTCCCCACCAGCCTGTTTGTCCATCTATCCACCTACTCCCACCATCATGTCCTCCATCCATCCATGCATTCATCTCCCCACCCTCCTGTCTGTCCACATATCCATCCATTCATCCCCTACCTTCCTAATCCCTACTTTCCTGTCCTCCATCCATCCGTCTCCCCACCCTCCTGTCTGTCCATCCATCCATTGATCCACCTACTCCCCACCTTCCTGTGCTCCATCCATCTATCTCACCGCCCTGCTGTCAATTCATCTATCCATCCTTTCACTCTCTTTTGTCATCCATCCATCTCCCCATCTCTTGTGTTTCCATATATCTATTCCATACACCTACTCCCCACTTTCTGGTCCTTCCTGGATAGATGGATCCATCCATCTATCCACCTACTCCCCAGCTTCCAGTCCATCCTTTGATCCTTCTGTCCATCTCCCCACCATCCTCTTGGTCCATCTATCCATCCATCCACCTATTCCACACATTCCTGTCCTCCAACCGTACATAAATCCATTTCCCCACCCTCCTCTCTGTCCGTCTCCCCATCCATCCACCTACTCCCCACCTTCCAGTCCTCCATCCAACCATCCATTCATCTCCTTAGTCTTCTGATATCCATCCATCCACCCACACCCCACCTTACTGTTATGCATCTTTCCGTCTCCACACTCTCTTGTCTGTGCATCTATCCAACTATTCACCTACTCCCCAACTTGTTGTTCTTCCACATCTCCCCATTCTGTTGTCTGTCCATCCGTCCACTTACTCCCCACCTTACTGGTCTCCCTCCATCATTCTTTCCATCTATCCGTCCATCCACCTACTCCCCACCTTGCTGTCCTCCATCCATCCATCCATCTACCCTCCATCCACATACTCCCCACCTTCCGGTCCATCCATCCCACCACCCTCCTTTCTGGCCATCTATCCATCCACCACGTATTCCCCATCTTCCTGTTCTACATACATCCATCCACCCACTTCCCACCTTCCTGTCCTCTATGCATCCATATCCTGACCCTACTCTTTATCCATCTTTCCATTTATCTACCTACTCTGGACCTTTCTGTCCATCCATCCACCCACTCCCCACCTTCTTGTCCTCCATCCATCCATCTCCCCATCCTTCTGTCTGTCCATCTATTTATCCATCCACCTACTCCCCACCTTCCTGTCCTCCATCGGCCCACGCTCCTGTCCTCCATCCATCCATCCCCCCACCCACCTGTCTGTCCATCTATCCATCCATCCACATACGCCCCACCTTCCTGTCATCCATCCATCTCTCCACCTTCTTGTCTGTCCATCCATCCACCTACGCCCCACCTTCCTGTCCTACATCCATCCATCCTTCCACCCTCCTATTGTCCATCTATCCATCCATCCATCTATTCCCCACCTTCCAGTCCTTCATCCATCCATGTCCCCACCCTTCTGTCTCTCTTTCCATCCACCCAGCTACTCCCACCTTCCAACCATCCATCCATCTCCCCACTCTTCTGTCTGTCCATTTCTTCACCTGCTCCGCACCTTCCTATCCTCTACCCTTCTATCCATCAATCTCCCCACATTCTTGCTTGTCCATCTATCACTCCATTCACCTACTCCCCACCTTCCTGTCCTGTGTCCATCTATCCCCCCACCCTCCTGTCTGTCCATCCATCCATCCACCTACTCCCCACTTTCCTGTCCTCCATCCATCCATGTTCCCACCCTCCTGTTTCTCCTTCTTTCCATGAACCCATGTATTCCCACTCTCCTGTCTGTCCATCTGTCCACCAACTCCGCACATTCCTGTCCTCTGCCCTTCCATCCATCTCCCCACACTCTTGTCTATCCATCTATCGATCCATCCACCTACTCCCCACTTTCCTGTCCTCCACCCTTCCATTCATACATCTCCCCAACCTCGTCTGTCCATCTATCCGTCCAACCTCCTACTTCCCATCTTCTTGTCCTCCATTCATCCATCTCCCCAACCTCCTCTCTGTCCATCTCTCCATCTACCTACTTCACACCTTCCTGTCCTCCATCTATCCATCCATTCATCTCCCCACCCTCCTGCCCTACATCCATCCATCTCCCCACCCTCCGGTCTATCCATCTTTCCATCCGTCCACCTACTCCCCATCATCCTGTTCTCCATCCGTCCATATCCCTACCCTACTCTTTATCCATCTGTCTACCCATCCATCCACTCCCAACCCTGTCTATCCATTTATCCGTCCACCTACCTACCTCCCACTTTCTGTCCTCCCTCGATTCATCCATCCATCCCCCCACCCTCCTGTCTATCCATCCATCTACCTCATCTCCACCTTCCTATCCTCCAACCATCTGTCCATTCATCTCCCCACTCTCCTGTCTGTACATCTATCTATCCAACTCCCCACCTTCCTGTTCTCCATCCATCACCCCACCCTCCAGTCGTTCCATCTATCCATCCATCCACCTACTCCCCACCTTGCTGTCCTCCATTCATCCATCCCCCTACCCTCCTGTCTGTCCATCTGTCTATCCCTCCATCCATCCACGTTCCCCCCACCTATCCATCCATCTCGCCACTCTCTTGTCTGTCCATATATCCCCCTGCTCCGCACCTTCCTGTCCTCCACTCATCCGTCCATCTCCCCATCCAACTACTCCCCAGCTTCCTGTCCTTCATTCATCCATTTCCCCACCCTTCTGTCTGTCCATCCACCTACTCCCGACCTTCTTGTCCTCCATCCATGTCCCCACCCTCCTGTATGTCCATCTATCCATCCATCCACCTACTCCCCACCTTCCTGTCCTTCATCCATCCATGTCCCCACCCTTCTGTCTCTCCTCCTTTCCATCCACCCACCTACTCCCACCCTCCTATCTTCCAATCATCAATCCATCCATTTCGCCACTCTGTCCATCTATCCACCTACTCCGCACTTCCCTGTCCTCCACCCATCTCCTCACCCTCTTCTCTGTCTAACCATCCATCCACCTACTCCCCACCTTCTTGTCCTCCATCCATTCATCTCCCCACGCTCCTGTCCTTCTATCCATCCATCCACCTAATCCCCACTTTCCTTACTATCATGCTTCCATCCACCTCCTCCTCTCTATCCATCCATCCACCTACTCTCCACCTTGTTCTTTTTGCATATCTCCCCATCCTGTTGTCTGTTCATCCACCTAATCCCCACCTTACTGTCCTCCATCCATCATTCTTTCCACCCTTCTGTCAGTCCATCCATCCATACATCCATCTCCCCAATATCCTGTCTGTCCATCTATCCAACCACCCTCCTGTCTATTCATCCATTCACCTACTCCCAAACTTCCTGTTCTCCATCTCCCCACACTCTTCTATCCATCTATACATCCATCCACCTACTCCCCACCTTCCTGTCCTCAATCCATCCATATCCACACCATCTATCCATCCATGCCCCGACCCCCCTGTCTATCTGTCCATCCATCGACTTCTTCCCCACTTTACTGCCTATCCAACCATCTCCTCACCCACTTATCTATCCATTTTATCGATCCATCCACCTACTCCCCACCTTCCTGACCTCCATTGATTACCCAACCACCTGTCTGTCCATCCATCCATCCACATATTCGAAACCTTCCTGTCCTTCATTCATCTGTCCATCATCTCCCCACCCTCCTGTCTGTCCATCTATCCATCCATCCACCTACTCCCCACCTTCTTGTCCTGCATCCATTCTTCCACCCATCTCCCCATCCTCCTGTCTGTCCAAACATCCACCTTCTCCCCCTTCCTATCCTCCATCCATCCTTCTCCCCATCCTCTTGTCAGTCCATCTATCCATCCACCACCTACTTCTCACCTTACTGTCTTCCATTTTTCCTTCCATCATTCACCCCACCGTCCTGTCTGTCCATCTATCCATCCATCCACCTACTCCCCACGTTCCTGTCCTCCATCCATCCATCCATCTCCCCACCCTCCTGACGGTTCCTCTATCCATCCACCACCCATGTACTCCCGACCTTTGTGTCCTCCATCCATCCATCCATCTCCCCACCCTCCTGACGGTTCCTCTATCCATCCACCACCCATGTACTCCCGACCTTTGTGTCCTCCATCCATCCATCCACGTATTCCCCACCTTCCTGTCCTACATCCATCTCCCCACCCTCCTGTGTCCATCTATCCATCCATACACCTACACCCCACCTTTTGGTCCTCCATCCATCCATCTTCCCACCCTCCTCGCTGTCCATCTATCCATCTAATCCCCATGTTCCTGTCCTCCAACCATACATCAGTCCATCTCCCCATCCATACACCTACTCCCCACCTTACTGTCCTCCATCCAACCATCCATCTCCCTAACCTACTAGTGTCCATCTATCCATCCATCCACCTCCTCCCAACCTTGTTGTCCTCCATCCATCCATCCACCCACCCTCCTGTCTGTCCATCTATCCGTCCATCCAACTACTCTGTACCTTCCTGTCCATCCATTCATCCAACCATTCATCCACACCACCCTTTTGTCTGTTCATCTACCCATCCATCCATGTATTCTCCAATGTCCTGTCCTCTATCCATCACCCTACCCTCCTGTCTGTCCGTCCATCCATTCATCCATCCAACTCCCACCCTCCTCTCTGTCCAACTATCCATTCATCCACCTACTCCCAACCTTCTATCCTCCTTTCATCCATATCCCCACCCTACTCTATCCGTTCATCTGTCCACTATCCACCTACTCCGCAGCTTCCTGTCAATCCACTGATCCATCCATCCATCCCCCTACTCCCCACCTTGTTGTTATCCTTCCACATCTCCCCATCCTGTTGTCTGTCCATCCATCTACCTACTCCCCACCGTACTGTCCTCCATCCATCATTATTTCCACCCTCCTGTCTGTCCATCTATCCATCCACCTACTCCCCACGTTCCTCTCCCTCCATCCATTTACCCATCTCCCCACCCTCCTGTCTGTCCATCTACGAATCCATCCATCTACCCACCCCCCGTCTATTTATCCATCCATCCAACTACTCCCCACCTTCCTGTCCATCCATCTATCCATCCATCTCCCCACACTCCTGTCAGTCGCTCTATTCATCCATCCACTTACTCCCTACTCTTCATCCATCTATCCATCCGTCCACCTATTCCTGACCTTCCTGTCCATCCATCTCCTCACCCTCCTGTCTTTGCTACCATCCACCTACACCCCATCTTCCTTTCCATCCATCCTGTCCCAACCCTCCTGTCTATCCATTTATCCACCTACCTCCCACTTTCTGTACTTCATCCATCCATCCATTGATCCATACATCTCCCCACCCTCCTCTCTGTCCATCCATCCACCTACTCCCCACCTTCCGGTCCTCCATCCAACCATCCATTCATCGCCCTAGTCTTCTGTCCATCTATCCATCCACACCCCACCTTACTGTTATGCATCCATCCATTCACCTACTCCCCACCTTGTTGTTCTTCCACATCTCCCCATCCTGTTGTCTGTCCATCTGTCCTTCCATCCACCTACTCCCCACCTTCTTGTCCTCCATCCATCCTTCTCCCCTCCCTCCTGTCTGTCCATCTATCCATCCATATACTTCCTACTTTCCTGTCCTCCATTCATCCACCTACTCCCACCTTCCTGTTCTCCACCCTTGCATCCATCCATCTCCCCATGCTTATGTCTGTCCATCTATCGATCCATCCACCTACTCCCTACCTTCCTGTCCTCCATCCATCCACCTACTCCGCACATTCCTGTCCTCCACCCTTGCATCCATCCATCTCCCCGTCCATCTGTCGATCCATCCACCTCCTCCCCACCTTCCTGTCCATCCATCTATCCATCCGCTCCCAGTCCTCCTGTCTATCCATTTATCTGTTCATCCATCTACCTCCCACTTTGTCCTCCATCCATCCAATCCTCCACCCTCTTGTCTGTCCTTCCATCCATCTCCCCACCCTCTCCCTACCCTGCTGTCTAATCACCCACCTACCCACCCTCCCATCCATCCACCTACCTGCCTACTTCCTACCCTCTTGTCTGTCCATCCAGTCATCCATCCATCCAGGTATTTTTTCCTTTGAAGGGTCAGCTAGCAAGTAGTTTGGCTTTCCAAGTCCTATGATCTCACTTCCAGTCACTCAATTTCACTGTCATCGGACTTATGTAAACGAGTCAGTGTGGCCATCTTCCAGTGCACGTTTATTTACAAGAACAAGCGGTGAGCCAGTGTTGGCTCTTGAGACAGTTTGCCAACTCCATTCATCCATCCATTCAGAATGCACTTGTGGGTTGTACTTAACGCAGGGCCCTGTACTAGGTGCAGCGACAAGGATGATGAAAGGGACAGACCGCGTGCCCCACCTCCTGGAGTGCACATTCCAGTGGGTGGAAAAAGTTAAGATGAGTGAGAAGTCCTCAGGATGACGAACGCCGCGAAGGAGTGAGGCCTGGAGGGGGACGGGGGAGCGCAGGGGGCCTCACCGACAAGCACAAGCTCTGCAGAGGGAACAGCCGGTGCAAAGTCCCTTTAACAGAACAGGCTTTGGGAATTGGAGGAGCATGGGGCTGCCTTCATAGAGAGCGAGGAGGTGCAGTTGAGAAGCCAGTGCTAACTCGTGGGCCAAGCCAAGGCAGCCAGCTTTTCTTCTTGGTACAAGTGAAGGCAGAGAGTTCTGAGCAAGGGGATCATGTCTGGCCTTTTCCAGGTCAGTCTGGCTACAGGGCGGAACAGGGACCGTGGGCTGAACTGGAAGAAGGGAGTCCAGTAGGCCATTGCGACAGCCCCGGTGGTCTGAACCAGGCCAGGGCATGGGGTGGAGAGGAAGCTGCTGCCCCGTGCCTCCCTGACAGCTGACACTCACCCGCTCCAGGTGCTCTCAGTCTCTGGGGAGCACACCCTGGGCCGCAGGGGACTCCTGTTGCATTCCCACTGCCAGCTGGGCCTCGCCCTGGATCCAGACCATGGCCTGCGCCTCAGCCTGACCCTCCGCGACCACAGCAAGCCTCGGGCACCAGACTTCTCCGGGGAGCTGGAGGTAGGTGGCCAGGTTAGGGCTGCCTGCCCTCCAGGAGGATGCCCTTCCTCCCATTCTGGCCAGTGAGGCCACCACCGCCTGGAGGGCCCTGCCACCTAGTGGCCACTGTCAGAACTACAGGCTGGCACCCTGGCTGGGCCCCAGCCCTGAGATGAAGCAGCTCCTACCTCTGTCCCCACTGGCCGAGCGATCTGGGGAAGGGCCCTCTTAAAGCTCTCTGGACTGCACCCCACGCACCGGGAAACCTCAAGGACAGATTTTCTGGCACATTGTAGGGAGTCCCCTGAATCAGATTCCTAGGGCTGCCGAACAGAGGACCCCCAGCTCAGTGCCGGGTCACTGCAGGATTTTTTTCTTTCACGGTGCTAGAGGCTCGAAGTCTGAAATCAGGGTGTCCGCAAGGCTGCATGCCCAGCAGAAGCTTTAGGGGACAGTCCCCCCCTTGCCTCTTCCTGCTTTGGGGGGGGGGCGCCGACAAGCCTTGACGCTCTTTGGCTTATGGCCAAGTCATTCCAACCTCTGTGTCCTCACACGACTGTCTCCTAAGGACACGGGTTGCTGGATTTAGGGCCCGCCTGAATCTAGTCTAATCACATGTCCAGAGACCCTACTTCCGAATAATCGGAACCAGGGTTCGGACTTCCACGGGCCTTTTTGAGGAACAGCGTTCACCCCGTAACAGGCCTGTGTACACACACACACACACACAGCAATTCCGAGTCCTGCTGAACTTTGAAGTGCATTGTGCTACATCGTTTGACAGAATTGGAACCCGAGGCACAGACAGGCCCCACACCCTTATGCAGGGCTGATCGGCTTGTTAGTAGCAGTATCTGGACTCAAACACGGGCCACTGAGTCCAGGGCAGAGGCGGCTCCCCTCCCCCTGCAGGACGTCCTCCAGAGGTCTTTCCTGGCCCTCCAGGCCCCCTGCCCATTCCGACCTCACCTGTCCCGAGGTCTCCCGCAAGGCTGGGTGGCTGCAGCGGTCGGGACAAACTGCTCAGTGACCGCATTTGTGCCCCGTGCTACCCCCAACGGCTCCTTGAATGTGCTGCGACGTTCGTCGTGGTTCTCCTGAAATGACAGAAAACAGGGCAGGGAGAAACACCTGGCACTGGGAAGGGCAAAAATGCCAAGACCCCGTCCCCACCCCACCCCCCGGATCAGTTAGGGCAGCGAGCGGCTGGGGGGTGAGGCCTAGCGTCGGCAGTGTTTAAGCCACGGGGATGGCGGGAGCTGCTGGCAGGCCCCCGGATGTGGGTTCAGTAGGTGCTTTCTGCAGTCGGCAGGGATAGCGAACCTTGTGGGGAAGTACGTGGGGGCCCGTGCTCTGGGAGCTGTGGGGCAGCGGAGAACTGCTGCCTTTCTTCCCCTGGGCCCGGCCTCACTCTGCTCTCTGCCCTCCTGCTTGCAGATCCTCAGCCCCAAAGCTGAGCAGCTGGGCCTGCGGGGCCGGGTCTCCACCTCTGCTTCTCAGGGCAGCGTCCAGCTGGAGGCGATCATGGACGACGGGGACAAGAAAATGCGGCTGTCAGTGTCCCGGGCCCAGAGCTGCCTACAGGCCGCGGTGGCCCATGAGGAAGGTGAGCAGAGACAGCGGGGATGGCTCCGATGGCTGGGGCGGGGCCCAGCTGGACCACAGAGAGGACAGAGATCAGGGTGTTGAGAGTTCAGGAGTAAGGGAAACCCATTAGGATTTTGTGGGGCCACCTGCGGGCACCTATATGGGCTTGTGATCCCGGAGAGACTGGGAGAAGGGTCCAGATGGGCAGACCGGCAGGGGGTATGGGCTCCAAGGAGGAGCCTAGGCTTCAGCAGGGCTGGGAAGCTGACTTGGGTGGTGCATTTGCAGGCCTGCAAACGTTAGAGCCCGGGGGTGACGAGCAGCTCTCAGTAGAGAGGAGGTGGTGGGCACAGCTGGGCGGTAGTCAGCCGAGTCCCGCCGGCAACAGCAGGACCCTTCCTGGCCCCAGGGCGCCGAGAGGAGAGTGTGTTGCTGCGGGCATGTGCCCACGGTCGGATGGCCGAGGCGGAGGCCCTGCTCCAGGAGGGTGGGCAGCCCGAGCAGCCCCTGGGACGCCTGAGCGTGCAGGCTGCCCCCCATGTTCTCCGCCTGGCGGCGCACGGCTGTCCAGGAGCCCTGCTGGGCCGTGTGGAGGTGAGCTGGCCCGGGGCTGGGGGAGCTTTTCTCCCTGGGGCAGAGGCCCAGATGCCCGGGGCTGCAAGCTCTTGGGGTCCAACAGGGCCCAGAAAACCAGAGGCAGCTCTGGGGTCTGCATCCATATCCTGGGGGCTGGCACCAAGAACCTCTTGTCCCCTCCAATCTCGTGAAGCTGCTCCCCCCAGCCTGGTGCCCCCAGCCTGTCCCCTCTGCCCACAGTCCAGGATCGCAGCCATTGGGGCCCAGGTAGGAGCCCGGCTGGAAAAGAAGGTCCGAGGCTTGGAGGCCTACATGGACAGGTTCTGGCGCCTGGTGGGTAGACTGCCCTGGGGGTCGGGGACGCACTCAGAGAAGGGGAGGTGCTGTGGGGAGACGCCCTCCACTCACCAGCTGGGTGCCACATATCTTCACACAGATCCTGCCTTGCTTTCCCTGCTCAGGTGCAGCCGGCGGGCACCCCGGACAGCGCGGTGGGCCCCCTCCTGCGGTTGTCCTACG
>JAPYYJ010003810.1:0-11118 GCA_028533885.1 Nasua narica
TACTTTTTTTCTGGCTTTATGATGACCTGCTATAATACTGAATAATAAATGCAATTTTCTTGGTAAAGGTCATCTAAATAGTATTACTTGAACTTAAAATTATTAAATAGGGGCACCTGGATGGCTCAGTGGGTTAAGCCTCTGCCTTCAGCTCAGATCATGATCTCAGGGTCCTGGGATAGAGCCCCGCATCGGGCTCTCTGCTTGGCAGGGAGCCTGCTTCTTCCTCTCTCTCTGCCTGCCTCTCTGTCTACTTGTGATCTCTCTCTCTGTCAAATAAAAAATAAAATCTTTTTTAAAAATAAAATAAAATAAAATAATTAAATAAGCCCCCTTCTCTTTATGGTTCCTTTGATGGTTAAGTTTATATGTTAAGTTGGCTAGGCCATGGTACCCTAGTTTTTGATCAGGCACCAATCCAGATGTTGTTATGAAAATGTTCTTCAGGTATGATTAGTATTTAGATCAATAGGCTTTGAGTAAAGCAAATTACCCTCTGTAATAAGTCCCATCCGATGAGCTGAAGGCCTTAAAAGAAAAGAAGGAACAAGGAATTTTGCAAGTAGATTGCCTTGAAATGTGAGACAGCAGCATCAACTCAATTCCTGAGTCTCCAGCCTACCAGTCTGTCCTGGAGATTTCAGATTTCAGCACCCACAATGTCATAAGCCAGTTCCTTAAAATAAATCTCTCCATATATATATATATATATATATATATATATATATATATTCAGTTCCTAAATTGTAGAGGAAGTAAATCTTCAGAGGAAAGTCCTATATCAATTTTTGTATATTTGGAAGAATTGCTTCCTTGCTTCTCCATCCTTCCAGCCATCATATTGAGTATTAAGGTCACAAAAATGGAAAGTCATGGGCACTGCTCTGAAGTTCTAATACAATAAGATGATAGCAGAGATAGATACAAGGGATGCAGAGACATATACGGGGAGGTAGGCATTACCCAATGCCAGGAGAAGCTGGGGAAGCAAGTCACAGTTAAGCTGGATCTTGAGAGATTTAGTGGGAGTTGACTAAATGGCATACGAACAAGGTCTTCTAGACAGATATAATATTTGATTGAAAAATATGACGACTACCTGTTATATTCATTAATTCATCCAACAAATATTTATTGACTGTATGTTTTATGACAGAGATGGTTTTGCCCTTAATTTTGACTCATGTTTTTACATGCCCCTTCCCAGGCTAGGGAAGTCCATCACATTTACTCTGCTAGATGGCTGCCTTTCACAGTTCAACTCCCATCACGTCCCATAGCAGATGTCGGGGATAAAATGGTGAGCAAAAACAAACAAATAAAAAAGAATTGCTTAGGATTCACTTTAGCAACCCATGACAGAAACCCCAAAATAACAATGGCTTAAGCACAATAGAATTTTATTTTTCTCTCATCAAAATGTCCAGATCCATCATCTAGATTTAGAATGATAGAATCAGGCTTCGTTTACCTTGCTGCTCGGTCAACCTCATCCTGCAGCCATCACTTGGTTAAAAATGGCTGCTCCAGTTCCCATTGTCCTGTCTATCTACATTAAGCCAATAGGAAAGAGAAAAGGAGGAGGAGATGAGCATTTATCTCCCCTTCACAGACACTTCTGGAAGTCACATATATCGTATTCATCAAAATCCCATTTTCTGGAACTTAGTTATACAACTACAACTAGTCTTCATTAGTGGCAGCCATATGCCCAGCTAAAATGGAAGAAGGAAAGACAAATATTGAAGACAATGGACTATACTGCAGAAGGGAGAGAATCAGAATGAATATCACTCTGAAGACTACACCCTTAGACTGAAAAATAGATTTGATAAAGAGAAGTTATTTGTTGTTTTAATGTCTTTTAAAATCTTCATTATACAATTACATTGTTTTATTTTATTTTAAAGATTTTATTTATTTATTTATTTATTTATTTGAGAGAGAGCTTGAGCAGGGGGCGGGGCAGAGGGGTAGGGAGAAGCAGACTTCTACCAAGCAGGGAGCCTGATGTGGGACTTGATCCCAGGGCACTGGGATCATGACCTGAGACGAAGGCAGACAATTAACCAACTGAGCTGCCCAGATGACCCTACATTGTTTTAATGATAATCATTTAGAGGGAAATTCAAGTGTACTTGAATTTCTCTAAAAATCAGGAAACAAATTTATTTTTTTTGTGCAAGTTAATTGATCACCGGTTAAAATTATTGGTTTTTAAAGGTGAATCCACACCCAATAGGTATATCTTCATTCTTTCTTATTTTAAATCCTTCAAATGATACATGTGAGAGAAAATCACAAGCATTGAAATCTTAAAATAGAAGTAAATAACAAGGTTTCTCACTAATAGCAAAAGTCTGAAGCATTTTTAATTATTGTATTAAACCATATCAATGGTGGCCATGGAGGAGCACTGCTCATTCTTCCCTCTCAGAGAAACTGCCTTGAGAAGCCTTATTGACTGACAGGCTTCTGGATCCTTGCAAAGTTCACACAAAAGCTAGAGAGCCTCTGACTGTTCCTAGCCATTGGCTGAACACAATGAGAGTATGAGAGATGTAACCTATGAATTCCCAAGCCTGGTCCTCAAGGAAACTTTCAACTTCTGCTCTCAGTTTTCACATGCCAACACCACATGAAGACGCCTAGGCATCCTTTTTGAAGATCAGAAACTATGGGGAAAGAATGGCTTAGTTGATAGCTGACAGTAATTGCCAGACTTATGAGACTCTTAAACTACCTAGCACCAATCAAATTGCCAGGTGACTTGTAACCACATGAATAATTCCAAGCAAGACCTGCAAAAAAATTGTCTGTCCGTGTCCAACACACATTGCTGACTCATAGAAATATGAACAAATCAAGTGGTTGCTCTAATAAGCTACTAAATTTTAGAGCTGCATGTTAAAAAGCAAGAGATAACTGACACTAAAAAAATAAAAAAAATTAAAAAAAATAAAAACATTGTGGCTGAAGATTGAGTATACACACACACACATACACACATATATATACATATATATGGCAAATACAAGATGAAAGTCCAACTTTCTATATTAATATCAAATAAAATAGATTTTAAGACAAAAATCATTGTAGAGTTAGAGAATCAATATAATTTTAAACCGTATACACCTAATAAAATGCTCTCAAAATATATAGATCAGGAAAAAAAGAAAAAGTTGGAACTACAAGAAGAAACAGAATAAATCCATAATCAACGCAACAGCATTTTGATTAAAAGAGATCAAGCAGACTAAAACAATAAGCAGAAAGGAGATTTGAATGCACAGTTAAAAAGCTGGATTTAATCAACATATAAAAACTCTTGTACTCTGTAGTAGGTAGAATCTGATGTGGTCCCCAAGACTCCCACCCCTTGATGTGCATGCCCTATATTATTCCCTCCCCGTCAGCTTGTGCAGGACCCATGGATATGATGAGATAGTTACTTATTTGATTACATTATGTTACATAGGACTCCATCTTTTCAGACTGGGGAGAGATTCTCCTCCTGGCTTTAAAAAAGTACCTGCCATGTATGAAAGGACAACATAGCTAGGACCAGAAGGGGCTGTAGAAGCTGAGAGCAACCCCTGGCCAACAGCCAGCCACAATATGAGGACCTCAGTTCTATAATGACAAGGAATTGAATACTACCAACAACCTGAATGACTTTGGAAGACCCTGAGCTGCAGATGAGAACACTGCTAATAGATACTTCAGTCTCAGTCTTATGACACCCTGAGCAGAGAACCCATGCCCAGACTTCCAACTTACAGAAACGTGAGATAATAAAAATGGATGTCATTTTAAGCCTCTAAGATTGTGTTAATTTGTTACACAGGAATAGAAAACTAATATACATTCAACCATTAGAAAAGCATATTCTCAGGATGTCTGGGTGGCTCAGTATTTTAAGTGTCTGCCTTTGGCTCAGGTCATGATCCCAGGGTCTTGGGATCGAGTCCCACATCAGGCTCCTTGCTCTGCAAAGAGTTTGCTTCTCCCTCTGCCTGCTGCTCCCTCTGCTTCTACGCTTGCTCTTTCTCTCTCTGAAAAATAAATAAATAAAATCTAAAAAAAAAAAAAAGAAAGAAAGAAAAGCATATTCTGGGGCACCTGGATGGCTCAGTCAGTTAAGTGTCTGACTTTGGCTCAGGTCATGTTCTCAGAGCCTGCTTGTCCTTCTCCCTCTGTCCCTCCCCCCACTCATGCTCTCTATCTCTCTCTCAAACAAATAAATAAAATCTTTAAAAGAAAAGCGTATCGGGATGCCTGGGTGGCTCAGTTGGTTAAGCAACTGCCTTCGGCTCGGGTCATGATCCCAGCATCTTGGGATCGAGTCCCGCATCGGGCTCCTTGCTCCACAGGGAGCCTGCTCCTCTCTCTGCCTCTGCCTGCCTCTCTGCCTGCTTCTGTTCTCTCTCTGTTAAATGAATAAATAAAATCTTTAAAAAAAAAAAAAAAAAGAAAAGCGTATCCTTTTCAACCTCACGTGCAATATTTATTAAAATTGATCACAAACAATATCTTAGAGCTTGTTCCAGCAAATTTCAAATGACTGATGTCACATAAACTGTAATCTTTGATCCCAGTACAAATACACAACAATCTGTTCATGAATTGCAGGAGATCCAGAAGTTCTCAGTGCCCAAAGGTAGTCTAAAAGTGCTAAGGTGGCTGACGACACGTGAGCAAAAGCCTAAGGTCAGGGGAAATAGGCTACCATGAATGGAAACGTTGGATCCAAGGACAAATGATTGTGATCAAGGACTGACTCAGCAGTGGTACCTATGCCCAAGGAGCTCACAACAGGCCACGGACTAGCTTCCCTTCCACAGTCAGTGGTCTGCGGCAACCGAGCAGCCACTTGGCAGCAAAACCAGCAATGACTCTGAGGATGTTTTTCTCCCTACCATCCCAGAGTCAAGAAAAGCCCCCCAAACACCTAACATTATCTGAAGAGAAGCAAGTAAGATGGAAGAGAAATGAAGGACTGAGCACCAAACCCAAAGAAAATAAACATCCTCAAAAGACAATTAAAAGGGAAACAGACACTATTAGATGCAATTGATTGACAAGTTTTTTTCCCACTGTTTTATTTTTTTATTTTATTTTATTTTTTTGATTGACAAGTTTTAATTTTGTTTGTTTTCCCTGCTTTGCAGCACAGGTAGCTAGTAAGGTATTTTTTTCCATACCTGAGAGGAGTATAATTAAGAAATTTTTTTTTAAAGATTTTGTTTATTTATTTGTCAGAGAGAGAGAGCACAAGCAGGCAGAGAGGCAGGCAGAGGCAGAGGGAGAAGCAGGCTCCCTGCTGAGCAAGGATCCTGATGTGGGACTTGATCCCAGGACCCTGGGATCATGACCTGAGCCAAAGGCAGCAGCTTAACCAACGGAGCCACCCAGGCGTCCCTAATTAAGAAATTTTTAACACACCACCCAAAATTTTCCTTAAAACTCATTTAAAAGAACAGTACTTAAATCCATTATAATTTAACATCTCCTAGCATGTGTCTGTCAAGCCTGTCCCTATGCTGGGATCTCAAACTCAAAAGCTTAACAAGGACCAGGTATTTAACATAAATGAAAGAAGCAGACCAAGTTTAAAAGAATAGGATTTGGTGGAGTTTTTGGTAACCTAAGGAGCATATGCCCCAAATAAAAGGATCTCAGATTCCGTGGACTAGTTGCAGTGGGCTACCATTTTGCCTCTTCCATAATATGCAATATGCATGCATACTCATTATCTCTAATATAGTTTGATCAAATTAGATCATAGTTTAATATCTTTTTTAAAGATTTTATTTATTTGTTGGACAGAGAGATCACAAGTAGGCAGAGAGGCAGGCAGAGAGAGAGGGGGAAGCAGGCTCCCTGCCGAGCAGAGAGCCCGATGCGAGGCTTTAACCCACTGAGCCACCCAGGCGCCCCCACAGTTTAATATTTTTATATCCGTTTCCCCTGCAGTGATATATTCCAAATGCTGGAACAGTTTCCTATTCCTCTTCATATCCCCAGGACATATCCCTTAGCATACAGTAAGCCTGTAGTAAATACCAGTGGTGGAAATCATGAATGAGGGGCCCATAGCAACAAATCATCCAGATCAATGCATTAAATGAAAGATGGCAAGTGTAATCAAATCACAGACATGAGCATGAGGCACCTCACAAAGTTCTGCCTCTCTGTGGTGTGACAGGCAAACAGCTGACAGCTCTCTGCTTAATGACAGTCTGTAACCTGAGATTCTAAAAGCTCAGTGTTTGGAAAGGCACTAATTTCTTTCATTTTTAATTAGGTGACCAGTGATTAGATTATCATTGCTAGGGACAAGCTGATTAAGAAGTCACTGACAAGTCGTTTGTCCTCCTCCAAGGGCTGTCACAAGGATACATTTACATAATGACAGCTTCCCAGCTGGGAACTCTACTCTCTGCTAATGTCACCTCTGGCAATAAATGCTGGTCCCTCACTATTTGGGACTTCGGTAAATTTTCCGAGCAGCAGATCGTCTAGAGACAATTCTTATTGAAAAATCTTAGAAATAGAAATGCACCCAAAGAGAATTTGCTAAGGCCTCTCTCTCTCTCTCTCTCTTTCCTAGAAAGTAAGTTCCTTAAGGATGGTGATGATAAGGTGGTAGAAGGGGAGGGTCCATCAGTTCTGTCTTAGAAAGAATGCTTTGGGGAATTGGTTAAAAGAACACCACCTTAGGGCGCCTGGTGGTGCCCTTTATAAGTTTAAAAATCAGATCTTGAGTAGTTTATGGGAATCTTCTCAGACTCTTAAGAAAGAGTTTGTTCAGCTCTAAGAAAGAAATGATGAGACGTGCCTGGGTGGCTCAGTTGATTAAGCGTCTGCCTTCTGCTCAGGTTTTGATGTCACAGATTCGAGCCCTGGGTGGGCTCCCTGCTCAACAGGGAGTCTGCTTCTCCCTCTCCCTCTGCGCCACCGCCGATTGTGCACCTCTCTTTCACTCTCTCAAATAAATAAGTAAAATCTTTAAATAAAGGGGCGCCTGGGTGGCTCAGTGGGTTAAAGCCTCGCCTTCAGCTCAGGTCATGATCTCAGGGCCCTGGGATCGAGCCCCGCATCGGGCTCTCTGCTCGGCGGGGAGCCTGCTTCCCCCTCTCTCTCTCTGCCTGCCTCTCTGCCTACTTGTGATCTCTCTCTTTCTCTGTAAAATAAATAAATAAAATCTTTAAAAAAAATCTTTAAATAAAAAAAAGAAAGAAAGAATGAGTATGGACCCCATAGGTTTATTGAGAGAATTAAATGAGTTAAGACATAAAAAGTGCTTTGAATAGTGCCTAGTATCTAAGGAGTACACAATAAATGTCAGAAATTAGAATTGAGATGCAATTTCATATATTGACATTAAATTTTTTGAAATGTACAAGTCCTAAGATAACTTGTATAGTATTTATGAAATTAAATCATCTTACATGCCACTGAAAAGAGTGACCTCCAAAAAAGTTAACACTCGCTATTTCCTTAATAGGAAAATTCAAGACATTTATAGTAATTTCTAGTTTGTACTTAATCATTTCTGCCAAAACTGAGGAGAAAATGATACTTTAAATATCCACCATAATTGTGCTGGAATAAATTAAAACTATGAAGCAGCCATTGTACACGTCAATTTAATAAAGCCAATATATAATTAACAGCAAGCTAAGCTCCATGCAATAATTTCTTCATTCCTTTGGTGACAGGTTTTAAAGAATTACCTCTTTCTTGTGATAATTAAAGTCAATAGAGAGGGATTTTTTGTTGTTTTTTTCCTACTATCAAAATGAACTCCTTTTTATGTCTTATTGTTTAATTAGAGGATATAAGGCTTCCCTGCTGATAAAAATGTTTCATCACTTGAAAATCAGCATTGCAGTTAGCTTTTCTCTGAACTGGTTGAAATATGGCATGGAGCAAGAGTGACATCTGGTGGTCATATAAGTTCATCGCATATAATTATGACCCAGGAATTAGTTACTTTTTTTAAGGCCCCTTTTTATTAAAAAAAAAAAAAAAAATTATTATAACGGAAACAAAAACTTTTAAGTGAGTCCTTTCATATTTTATGAACTCCAAAAGTTGTTTTTAGATGAAACATGTACAAGATTATGAAAGTAATAAGAGATTTGCTACAATGAATATCAACTAAGGGATATTTTGAGCTCCAAAAGCACAAAAAATGGCAATTAGATATATCTTGTTTTATTGGTAGGAGAGGTTAAGCCTGCTTTTTATGCTACAGAAAGTGTATTGATTCTTCTGAAACTATATGGGGACTTTGCAGAAGATTCCTCCTGTAAATGAATTTAAAAGAATTCGAAACAAAAAAAATCCAACAACAAATAAAAGCAAAGTATAAAGATAATAATATCAATACTGAACAAAGGGAACATATCTGATCTTGTCTACAAACTCCATGAGGCACCAATGAAGAATAATTCAATTTAGAGCACAGTAAATGTAAATACCAAAAGTCAAAGAAAATTTCCTTTCTGGAAAGGTCAAAATGGGAGAGTAAGATATTGTCAAAAACTTCTTTGGGACTGTCCAATTCAGACATACCAGAACTGATGACAGTGGCATACTAGGAGAAAGATATGGAATATATTCTTTGAAATCCTCTAGCCAACACTCCAAAACAGAAGCTAGAAGAGAAACCAAGCAAGAGGCTTTCTCCTAGATGCATTACAAAGTGAAAGAGAGATGGGAATAATCACTAGGGACCACTATCTTGATCTTGAGTGATAGTGTCAAGCAAAGGCAGATAAGTGTGGGAATATAGGTACAGCCACACACACACACACACAACAAAAAATATTGTAACTGTTCACCAAAGTGGTTCATTCATCCCTAAGAGAAGAGCAAAACACTGAAGGTAATATATCCTCACAATTTGTTAGGAAATATCACTATCCTAACTCAGCTAGCTGTGGGTGCAGGGGTTTCAAGAGAATTATGAGGAAAGAGAGAGCAGACATAAATTTCCCCTGAAAAGAGTTACCTGTGTACATAGCTTCCTCCTACCCATCTCATACAGCTGCATAATTGAACAGGGTATACAAACTAACATATCTAGTCTTCTAACTCTAAGTGAAGACTCAAATACTGTCCAGGGAAATAGGAAAAGAAGTCAGCAAAAAGCCATATATGGTATTGGGGGAGGGCAAATCATAATCCTGGATAAACTATTCTGATTCAAAATTGAGAATAAAAGAGATAATCTTTGGGGTGCCTGAATGGCTCAGTGGTTAAAGCCTCTGCCTTCGGCTCAGGTCATGATCTCAGGGTCCTGAGATAGAGCAGCATTGGGCTCTCTGCTTGGCGGGGAGCCTGCTTCCCCCTCTCTCTCTGCCTGCCTCTCTGCCTACTTGTGATCTCTCTCTCTCTCTCTGTCGAATAAATAAATAAAATCTTTAAAAAAAAAAAAAAGGGAATTTAAGATGTAGGTAGGATTTAAGGAATGTGGTTAATGGTTGTTGACTCCTTGGCCTGAGAGGTAAGTAAAAGGAGCAGATAATACAAGCAGAAGGAAGGGCATGAAAGGGCCATCTGACAGGCACTGGGGCCTTCCAGTGAGGCCACTTCCACATGGCAAGAATAACCAACCTGACCACTTTCTCTTCCTGCCCTCTGGACCTCCTCTGGGGTCTGTGTGACTGCTGGGCCTTTGCTCATGCTATTGTCTACACTTCTCTGTATAGTTAATTTCTCAAGACTCTTTTCATACTATATCAACTATTACTTCCAGGAGGAAGAAAAACAATTTGCTCTTTTTGCTAGAAAAAGACTTTTCTGTATTTTCAGCAAAAATCTTTAAAATCCATGTTTAAGGTATTTAAGCCCTTTTAATAACGATTTTCAGTTTTAAATTTTCACTTGATTATAGACCAATATGTTGGTAAGTTACAGATCAATTAATTTGAACAAAATGAAAATAAAAACAAACAAAATACAAGTCAAAATATTTTACCATCGGGACGCCTGGGTGGCTCAGTCGATTAAGGGTCTGCCTTCAGCTCCAGTAGTGGTCCCAGGGTCCTGGGATTCAGCAATGCTTTGGGTTGCCTGCTCAGTGGGGAGTCTGCTTCTCCCTCTCCCTCTGCTGTTCCCCCTGCTTGTGTTCAATTTCTCTCTCTCTCTCTGAAAAATAAATAAAATCTTTTTTAAAAAAACATATTTTAACGTTAAATTCAACAGCATAAAATTACTCTGTCAAATTGGCCTTAACAGTTTTTGTCCTTTAAATTTTATTTAAATTCAATTAGCCAACATATAGTACATCATTAGTTTCAGAGGTAGAGTTCGGTAATTCATCAGTTACATATAACACCCAGTGATCATTACATCATGTGCCATCCTTAATGCCCATCACCCGGTTACCCCATCCCACCACGTCCCTCCCCTCCAGCAACCCTAAGTTTTTTTCCTATAGTTAAGAGTCTCTTATGGTTTGCCTCCCACTCTGTTTTCATCTTATTTTATTTTTCCTTCCCTTCCCTTATGTTCATCTGTTTTGTTTCTTAAATTCCACATATGAGTGAAATCATATAGTATTTGTCTTTCTCTGGCCTTAACAGTTTCTTAATACATATCCTTAATTCTTTGCAACCATTGATTTATTACCTCTGCTACATTCATAAGGATAACTTGAAAGAATCACCTGGGAAGATTTTTTTTTTAAATAGTGCTAATTCTTTATATAGACCAACTAAGTCAAAATCTCTAGAAGATGAAGCTTGGCATATGCATAGATTTTTTAAATTCCCCTATATGATTCTAATATGAGACTATGGTTGATCATTAATTACCCAAACTGATAAATTAGCTAAAAAGAGAAACTGAATATTCTTTGTATTTGCCTAATCATAAAGTCTAGGATGGGTTTGGTTTTTAATACCAAAATGATTTATTTATAAAATATTTACATTGAAAACCCTCTCATCTAAATATTTAGCTTTAATTACTACAGGACATTTAGAAAACCTGCCATTTTGTAAAAGTCGTTTCTTCAATACTTTTTTTCTTTCTCCAATATTTTCCCTCTCTAAAGTAGTTTATCTTAATTATTGAAGGCACTGGGGAATTAATTATTTA
>JAPYYJ010003811.1:0-11117 GCA_028533885.1 Nasua narica
CAACATTGCTATTGGTCTGGTTTCCAGTGTGTTGCTGAATGACTCTTCTCCACTGGCAAGCACAGGCTAAAAGGGTATTTATATGGGTCTTGCATTCTTGTGCATATTTACAACTGACTAATTAGAATGAGAGCTAATCAACTGCATTAACCACGAGTTCTGATGCTATTTCATGTTGTCATAACAGACAATATGAAATTGGAAGTAGGAACAATTAGGTCCACATTGGATATACATTTTTTTTTTTTACCCAGTAGGGTTTCCTGCCATGAGACCTAATTAATAGAAAAACAGTTTTCTGATAGAAAATAGAAAAACAGAAAATAGAAATAGAAATACAGAAAATAGAAAAACAGAAAAATTTTGCAAACTACTTGCAAAATTTTACATTGTCAGATAATGAATTGATTATAATTTATAATCTTATAACTGAACTAAAATGATTAGCAGTGTCCTTTTATTTTGCCACTTACTTTGATTTTTTAATATTTTTTTTACTTTTATTTTTTTAATTTAAATTAAGTTAGCCAACATATAGAATATCTTTCATTTCTGATGCAGGGTTTAATGATTCATCAGTTGCATATAACCTCCAGTTGCATATAACATCCTGTGCTCACATGCCTACTTATTTGGATTTTATAAATATATTTATCTTAAGCAAGATACCATTCTTACACCATATAAAGTAGTTAAGATATAAGATAATGGAGAAATTTAAATTTCCTTTTTCATCTCCACTGCTGTCTTCTATCCCTTGGGGACAAATATCAGATTTTCCTATATTTTTTTGCAATATATATAAATGCAAAAATTATATACATCAACCAAAATAAGATCTTACTATGCTTTTTAACCTACATTTTTTTAACTAATCGTATATTCCAAATACACATAGAATATTGTCTCAACTTTAAAATGCTTAATTGTGTAACTAAACTCATGATTCTTCAGAGAAGTCAAAATGATTCTTAATTCATAATTAACCAATATATAATATACAGTAGTTACGGAAGTAAAATGTCGTTCCTCCCACTTATTTCTTGGCTACTTACACAATTTATTTTAAGACTTGTGTAATTTGAGTGATGTTAACAAATCATGGAATAAGAGTTTTATATCCTTTTATGCCAGAGGAAGACCAAATCTGACAATTAACTGTAGACAAAAATGCCTTTGTTGGAGTACAAGAATCCAGAGGAAAATTTCAAGCACACCAGTGGAGCAAAATATCCAAGACTGAATGCATTGAAGAGGGAAAAAGGAGTAGTTTCCCTTTATCTCTGTCACCGCTTCCCCATGGCAGCACAGATCAATGTCAAGAGAGATCTCTGAAGTAAGAGTATGTGAATAAGTACCCATATGTGGGCAACTGCCAAAGATACCCACGTCTCACTCCGTTGGCCTACTGAGGTGATTTTCAGAAATGAGCTATGGGGAACTGCTGAAAACAGACTTAGAAAGGCTCAGAATGCATCAAAAGAAGTTGTATTCTATTCACCACATAAAAGTCTCCAAAATGTAGCACACACATGAGCCAGTTGGAACATCTCACATACATATCCTTCAAGTGGCCATGGGCACCCTCCATGCTCTGCACATTTCACACACACACACACACACACACACACACACACTCACACATCCTTCCTTATATCCAAACCCGGTGTATGTCTTTAAGACAAAATGAGTGAGTTTACAGTTGACAAACAAGTATGTACAGAAAGATGACCCAATTCTGTAGGATAAAGATGAAGCACATCAACCCGACATTCAGCACCACAATGGGCAAAGCAAAAGAGAGGTTCCAGCACCTATCTCACTTTGCATAACATCTTAATTCCTCCCAAAAAGGGAAACTAGAAGTGTGTAGTCTGCACAAAAAAAAAAAAAAAAACAACCATTTTGGAAAAACCTTGGAATATCGAGCAGGTCTGACAGATGATATTTCTCTCTTGATAACACTCATTAAAAACCAAAGAAGGTGACTTTTTTAATGTAAGGCAGTAAAATAAAACTTCAGGAACCATAAAAGTTAGTGAAAGATGGCAAGAGAGTTATATAATATTTTTCTATTAATTGGTTCCTCAAAAGTAAAGAACTTTAACTTGTCTGCTAAATAGTTCAAAATAGTTATTTTAAAGATGATCAGTGATTGTGGTGTGCCTGAGTGGGTCAGTGTGTTAAGCCTCTGCCTTTGACTCAGGTCATGATGTCAGAGGCCCGGGATCAAGCCCCACATGGGCTCTCTGCTCATCAGGAAGCCTTCTTCCCCTCTCTCTCTGTCTGCCTCTCTTCCTACTTGTGATCTCTTTCTGTCAAAAAAACAAATAAAATCTTTAAAAAAGGAAACAGTGAGAACAACAAAAACAACAAAAAATCAATAAATTCATATAATAGAAATCATAAAAATGAACAAAATAAAAGTTCTGGAGTCCTGGAAAACTCTGAATTTTTTTTTTTAAATTGCAACAGAAAACATCAAAAATAATTTTAACCAAACAAAAAGAGGGAACTGTGAACTTGAAGACTGTGATATGAAATTAACACATTTGAAGACTGTGATATAAAATTAACAAGTCAGAGTAGAACAAACAAAACAAATGAAAAAGAGTAAAGAAAGGTAACATGATTAGGGAAAACCATCAAGTTACACACACATACACACATGTAACACATCTCAGAAGAGAGGGAGAAGGGGGAAGAAACTTAATTTAAAGTAATAATGGCTTAAAAAATATAATGGCTGAAAACTTTCTAAATTCCAGGAGAGATATGGATCATGCAGCTTGTGGTACCCAAGATTTAAGCAAAATATTTTTGTACAAGACACATCTAATAAAACTGTTTGAAATCAAGACAGAAAGATAATTTTATAAAAAGAAATTTCTCACATAGAAGGTAACACAAATAATTCTACTAGATTTCTCAGCAAAAACAATATAGGCCAGGACAGATGTGATGATATATTGAAGGCGAAGAAAGAGAAAGAAAGAAACATGGGGCCCCTGGTGGGTCAGTCAGTTAAGCATATACCTTAGACTTAGGTCACCATCCTAGGGTCCTGGGATTGAGTTCTGCATATGGATCCCTGCTCAGCAAGGAGTTTGCTTCTCCTTCTCTCTCTAACTCTGTCCACTGTTCATTCTCTCTCTCTCTCTCTCAAAAATAAGTAAAAATTTAAAAAAAAAATAGTTCTTATTTAGCAAGACTGACATTCAAAATTGTTGGAGAGATAAAGAGTTTCCAAACTGGCAAGGCTTAAAAGAGTATGTGACCACCAAGCTGACACTACAAGAAATATTAAGAGGGGTTCTATAAAAGAAGAAAGAATCCAAGAGCGAAATAAAACAGAAATTTACAGAGACATGGGGATGCCTGGGGGCTCAGTGGGTTAAAGCCTCTGCCTTTGGTTCAGGTCATGATCTCAGGTTCCTGGGATCAAGCCCAATATCACGGTCTCTGCTCAGCTGGGAACCTGCTTCCCTCTCTTTCTCTGCCTGCCTCTCTGCATACTTTAATCTCTCTGTCTCTGACAAATAAATAAATAAAATCTTTTAAAAAATGTTTGAATCAATCAGGAAATCAAAGATGAACTTAAACAATCAAGAAGAACAATAAGAATGGGGACACATTGGTCCAAAACCTATGGGACACAGCAAAGGCGGTCCTAAGGGGGAAATACATTGCCATCCAAGCCTCACACACAAAAAAATTGAAAAAACCCGAATACCCTCTTTACACCTTAAAGAACTGGAAAATCAACAAAATATTGAGCCAACTCCATGCACAAGAATGAAATAGCCAAGATTAGAGCAGAGATCAATGCGTTTGAAACTGGAGAAATACTAGAATGGATCAAAGAATCCAGAATTTGGTTTTTTGAAAGAATCAATCAAATCGATATTTCACTGACCAAACTAATCCAAAAAAAAAAAAAAAAAGAGAGATGACCCAAATTAACTAAATTATGAATGAAAGCGGAGAGATTATGACTAATCCAAAGGAAATCAAAACAATCATCAGAAATTTTAATCAACAGCCCATTAGGCCAATAAGGCCAATAGAGGCCAATAAGTTAAACAACCTAGAAGAAATGGATGCATTCCTGGAAACCTATAAACTTCCAAGACTTAAACAGGAAGAAAATGACAACATTAATAGAACAATATCTAGTAATGATATTGAAGCAGTGATCAAAACCCTCCAAAAAACAAGAGTTCAGGCCCTAACGGATTCCTTGGGGAATACTACCAAACATTTAAAGAAGAAATAATACCTATTCCCCTGAAACTCTTTCAAAAAATAGAAATAGAAGGAAAACTTTCAGACCCTTTCTGTGAAGCCAGCATTATGCTGATCCCCAAACCAAGCTAAGACCACATCAAAAAGGAGAATTTTAGACCAGTATCCCTGATGAATATGGATGCCAAGGTTCTCAAGAATGCCAAGATCCTAGTGAGTAGGATCCAACAGCACATTAAAAAGTTTATTTATCATGACCAGGTGGGATTTACCTCTGTAAGGCAAGGGGGGTTTATCAATTGCAAATTAATCAACATGATAAAACAAATTAATAAGAGAAGGGATAAAAACGACATTGTCCTCTCAATTGATACTGAAAATGCATTTCACAAAATTCAGTATCCATTCCCAATTAATACTCTTCAAACTATAGGGATGCCTGTGTGGCTCAGCGGGTTAAGCCTCTGCCTTCTCCTCAGGTCATGATCTCAGGGTCCTGGGACTCAGCTTCATGTTGGCTCTCTGCTCATCAGGGAGTCTGCTTTCCCCTCTCTCTCTCTGCCTGCTTCTCTGCTTACTTGTGATCTCTCTCTGTCAAATAAATAAATAATATCTTGGTATGTTGAGGAGGGGGGCAAGATGGCAGAGAAGTAGGAGATCCTGCTGCAACCTGTCCCCAAAAGTGAGCTGGAAATCTACCAGAACATGCTGAACACCCGTGGTTTCTCACTTTGGGATCTCTTAGAGCAGAAGACAGCAGTGGAGAGGTAAAAGCAAAGTGGGAACACTCGAACTGATATCAGAGGATAAATGAAAGGGGGAGGGAGTCACCAGAAGCTAACCAAGGACAGTAATACCCCAAAGGAAAGCGCCAGGTGGCGGGGGAACAGCATTACCTTGAGTCCATTAAAAACATATAAAAAGGGCAAAAAGTTGTGAGGAGTAACTAGTGAAAGGGGTGGTCGTGGGCACTGGCTTGGACCCACCCTCCCAGGAAGGAGCGCCCCAAAGTGAGACTGGTGGGGTCATCCAGTCTGCGGTTCCTGAACCTGCAGCTTTCCATTCCCAACAACAATCTGTGGGCCTGGTGCGCACCTGCAAGTGCGTTTAGAGAGTCTGCAGTGGTCCAGGAACCACAGATTTTCTCTGTTTGCACCCGTGACCGTGATATTCGTGGCCCGCAAGAGCCTGAGCAATCCCTGTGAGGTCCAGGAGAGAATGCGGGCAAGCAGCCTAACCTCTGGGGCCCCCCTCTTGGAGCCTCAGAAAGGCGACTGGGGTCCTGACTTTCACAGCACACCACAGGCATTCCGGGCCTCCACTTGTGGAGATGCAGAAAGGCGGCTATGGTCGTGCACCACCTTGGACAGGCTGCTCTGTGAGCAGAAATTTCATGGAGGGGAGTGTGTGTTCTGAACCACACAGAGGGGAGCAGAGACTTGGGCTTCCTGCAACTCAGAGGTCTGAGTGCTTCTGGGAGGATTCATTGCTTGGACTCTCTGAAAAGGTAAAAAAGCTACAAAAGGCCAAAAACATTCAGAGAGCAAAGGACTGAGAAACTGGTTCCCACAGAGCTCAGTCCCTTAACTGGGGGGCAGCGTGACTCAACCCAAGCAAGACTGACGGGAAAACAAAGCGGCAGTCCCCTCCCCCAGAAGACCAGCAAAAAAACAAAAGGTCTATAACCACAGGGCCTGCATAAAATTTTAAACCCGCAACACCATGGAAAATCAATATATTAAGCTCCTTGTAAATACCCTTAAACCTGCATATTTCATAGATATAAGTTGTTTGTTTTTTGGGTTTTTTTCCTCTTTCTTATTCTTTCTCTATCTCTCTCTCTCTGTCTTTTTTTATTTTAGTATTCACTTGCTTTCACATATCTTTTCTTTTCTTTTTTTTTTTTTTAACTACTTAACATTACAACAAGAGGTTTAATACAATTATAAACCCAGGAGGACTTGAAATAACCTTCCTCGCCTGCGAGGACTTATAACCACCCTCCCAACTTATCCATCTGTCAGTGTTTCTACATATCTGCTTTTATTCTGGTATTACATAAATCTTATTCTTGGGTTCATTCTGCTAGGATCTTTTATTTCATGTCATTTATTCGTGTTGGTCTATATGTTGTTCGTGCTTTTTACATACCATATAAACATTAGTTTGGGGGCCCATTCTGGCTGGGATTTCTTCTTTTTCTCCTTCCCTCTATCTTTTTCTATCCTTATTCTCTCTTTTTGGTGGTAAATCCCAATTGCTCCAAAACCCTCCAGGGTGCACCCTGCCTGGATCGGGGGCGATATATCCAGCTATATATCCTCTCATCCACTTCTCATCAAAATGACTAGGAGGAGGAACACCCAACAGAAGAAAAACCCAGAGACTACACCTTCTCCTTCAGAACTATTGGACATGGACATAAACAGTATGTCAGAAAGGGAATTCAAGGGGACAATTATCCAGGTGATGGGTAGGATTGAGAAAAACATTATAGAATCTCTAAGGGCAGAAATGAGATCCAGTATACCTGACGTAAGAAGTGCTATTAATGAGATCCAATCCAATCTAAATAGTCTAACTGTTAGAGTTATGGAGGCAGAGGATAGAATTAGTGATCAAGACGATAAAATGCTTGAGATGAAAGGTCAGGAAGAGAGCTGGAACAAACTGCTCAGGAATCATGAGAACAGACTTAGGGAAATAAATGACAACATGAAACGTTGCAACCTCAGAATCATTGGCATCCAAGAGGGGGTAGAGAAAAACAGAAGACTAGCAGATATAGCTGACAAAATTCTACATGAGAATATCCCTAATCTGGGATATGTAACAAGTGTTCATGTCCTAGGGGCAGAAAGGACACCTGCCAGGATTAATGAATCTAGGAAATCAGAGAGACACATCATTGTAAACTTTGCAAATTATCCTTTTAGACAAGAGGTCCTGAGGGCAGCTAGGGGGAAGAGATTACTTACATTTGGAGGAAAGCCCATCAGAATAACTTCAGACCTGTCCACAGAAACGTGGCAAGCCATAAAGGGCTGGCATGATATATTCAGGGCACGAAACAAGAGGAACATGCAGCCAAGAATACTTTATCCAGCAAGGCTGACATTCAAAATGGATAAAGAGATAAAGAGCTTCCAAGACCAGCAAGGATTAAAAGAGTATGTGACCACCAAGCTGTCACTCCAGGAAATATTAAAGGGGGTTTTATAAAAGTAGAAAGAACACATGAGTGAATTACAACAGAAATTTGCCATCTATAGAAACAAGGACTTCACAGGCAACATGATATCAGTAAACATTTATATTTCAATAATCACTCTCAACGTGAAAGGCCTACATGCTCCCATAAAACAGCACAGGGTTGCGGAATGGATAAAACGACAGGACCCGTCCATATGCTGTCTACAAGAGGCACATTTGGAACCAAAATATATATCCAGACTGAAAGTGAAAGGATGGAGAACCATCTTTCATCCCAATGGACCTCAAAACAAAGCTGGGGTAGAAATTCTCATATCAGATAAAATAGATTTTAAACTAAAGACTGTAGTAAGAGATACAGAAGGACACTATATCATTCTTTTTTAAAATATTTTATCCATTTATCTGAGAGAGAGAGAGAGAGAGAGAGAGAGAGAGAGAGAACATGAGATGGGAGAGGTCAGAGGGAGAAGCGGGCTCCCCGCTCACCAGGGGGAGATGTGGGACTCAATCGCAGGACTCCAGCATCATGACCTGACCCAAAAGCAGTTGCCCAACCAACTGAGTCACCCAGGCGCCTGATATTACATCATTCCTGAAGGGTCTATCCTCTGAGAAGGTCTAACAATTGTAAACAATTATGCCCCCAATATAGGAGCAGCCAACTACATAAACCAACTGTTAATCAAAACGAAGAGTCATATTGACATGAATACCTTAATAGTAGGAGATCTTAACACGTCACTCAAAGTAACTGACAGATCATCTAAACAGAAAATCAATAAAGAAACTAGAGCTTTGAATAACACATTGGACCACATGGACCTCATAGATATATACAGAACATTCCACCCTAAAACTACAGAATACTCATTCTTTTCGAGCACACATGGAATTTTCTCCAGAATAGACCATATACCAGGCCACAAATCAGGTATCAACCAATACCAAAAGATAGAGATGATCCCCTACATTTTCTCAGACCGCAATGCTTTAAAACTGGAACTCTACCACAAGAAAAATTTTGGAAGGTTTTTAGTCTTCTACTTTAGTCATCAAACACATGGAGACTAAAGACCAACATGCTCAAGAATGTTGAGATCAACCAGGAAATCAAAGATGAACTTAAACAATTCATGGAGGCCAATGAGAATGAAGTCACATCGATCCAAATCCTATGGGATACAGCAAAAGCGGATCTTAGGGGAAAATATATAGCCATCAAAGCCTCCCTCAAAAAAATTGAAAAAAAAATTGAAAATACCAAATACACCAGCTCTCTTTACACCTTAAAGAACTGGAAAATCAACAACAAATCAAGCCAACCCCATGCACAAGAAGGAAATAATCAAGATTAGAGTAGAGACCAACGAGTTAGAAACAAAGAAACAGTAGAACGCAGCAATGAATCCAGAAGTTGTTTTTTTGAAAGAATCAATAAGATCGATAAGCCACTGACCAATCTCATCCAGAAGAAAAGAGAGAGGACCTTAATTATCAAAAATATGAATGAAAGGGGAGAGATCATGACTAATCTATAGTAAATAGAAACAATCATCAAAAAATTTATCAACAGCTATATGTCAATAAGCTAAACTACCTAGAAGAAATGGATGCATACCTGGAAACCCATAATCTTCCAAGACTGAAACAGGGAGATATTGACAACCTGAATAGACTGATATCTAGTAATGAGATTGGAGCAGTGATCAAAAAACTTCCAAAAAATAAGAGTCCAGGTCCTGACGGATTCCCTGGGGAATTCTACCAATCATTCAAGGAAGAAATAATACCTATTTCCTGAAACTGTTTCAAAAAACAGAAACAGAAGGAAAACGTCCAGACTCTTTCTATGAAGCCAGCATTACCCTGATCCCCAAACCAGGTAAAGACCCCATCAAAAAGGAGAATTTCAGACCAATATCCCTCATGAATATGAATGTCAAGATTCTCAGCAAGATCCTAGCTCATAGGATCCAACAGCACATTCAAAATATGATTCATTATGACCAGGTGGGATTTATCCCTTTGATGCAAGGGTGGTTCAACATTCGCAAAACAATCCATGTGATAGAACAAATCAACAAGAGAAGAGAGAAGAACCACATGATCCTGTCAATAGATGCAGAAAAAGCATTTGCAAAATTCAGCATCTATTCTTGATTAAAACTCTTCAAAGTATAGGGATAGAAGGAACATTCTTCAACATCATAAACTCTATCTAGGGAAAACCCACAGCAAATATCATTCTCAAAGGGGAAAAGCTGACATCCTTCCCTTTGAGATCAGGAACACGTCAAGGATGCCCACTTTCACCACTCTTGTTCAACACAGTACTAGAAATCCTAGCAACAGCAATCAGACAACAAAAAGAAATAAAAGGTATTCAAATTGGCAATGAAGAAGTCAAACTCTCTCTCTTTGTCAATGACATGATACTTTACATGGGAAAACCCAAAAGACTCCAACTTCCAAATACTAGAACTCATACAGCAATTGAGTAATGTGTCAGGATACAAAATAAATGCACAAAAATCAACTGCTTTCCTAGACACTAACAATGAAAATATGAAAATGGAATTTATAGAATCGATTCCACTTACTGTAGCACCTAGAACCATACAATAGCTGGGAATAAACCTAACCAAAGAGGTAAAGGATCTGTACTCGAGGAACTATAGAACACTCACGAAAGAAATTGAAAAAGAAACAAAAATGTGGAAAACCATTCCTGCTCAAGGATCAGAAGAATAAACATTGTTAAAATGTGCATACTGCCCAGAGCAATCTATACTTTCAATAACATCCTGATCAATATTCCACCAGGTTTTTTTCAAAGAGCTGGAACAAACAATCCTAAAATTTGTATGTCACGAGAAAAGACCCCAAATTATTAAGGAATGTTGAAAAAGAAAAACAAAGCTAGGAGCATCACATTGCCTGATTTCAAACTTTACTACAAAGCAGTGATCACTAAGACAGCATGGTACTGGCACAAAAACAGACACATAGACCAGTGGAACAGAATAGAGAGCCCAGAGATGGACCTGCAACTCTATGGTCAAATCATCTTTGAACAAAACAGGCAAAAATATCCAGTGGGAAAAAGACTGTCTCTTCAATAAAAGATGCTGCAAAAATTGCACAGCTATATGTAGAGGAATGAAAGTTGACCATTCTCTTACACCATACACGAAGATAAACTTGAAATGGATAGAAGACCTCAAAGTGAGGCAGGAATCTATCAAAACCCTAGAGGAGAACATAGGCAGTAACCTCTATGACATTAGCCACAGCAACTTCTTTCAGGACATGTCTCCAAAGGCAAAGGAAACAAATGCAAAAATGAACTTTTGGGACTTCATCAACATAAAAACCTTCCGCACAGCAAAGGAATCAGTCCACTAAACAAACAGGCAACCCAGAGAGTGGGAGAAGATATTCACAAATGACACTACAGACAAAGGTCTGATATTTAAGATCTATAAAAAATTCCTCAACCTCAACACTCATAAAACAGATAATCACATCAAAAAATGGACAGAAGACATGAACAGACACTTCTCCAAAGAAGACATACAAATGGCTAACAGACACAGGAAAAAATGTTCATCATCTTTTGCCATCAGAGAAATTCAAATCAAAACCACACTGAGATA
>JAPYYJ010003812.1:0-11115 GCA_028533885.1 Nasua narica
GGAATTCTCCGCGAGGAGAAAGAACCCTGATTTGTAAGGGAATTTGCCCTGTGTTTCCGTACCAGCTTGGGAGGGGAGGATGCAAAGCTGCGCCAGGCATACAGATAAAGGCTGTCTCTGGTTTAGTGACCTCCTTTAGGGTTGGATAAATGAATGCAGAGAGGAACGAATCACAGGATGGCTACATTAACCCATGGTTCTGTGCATCGGAACCACCTGCGGGGTGTGTTACAACACAGATCTGGGGCCTCATCCCCAGAGTTTCAGATTCAGTCAGTCCAGGGGGGACCTGAGACTTTGCAATTCTAACAAGTTCCAGATCAGGCTGCTGGTCCAGGAAGCACACCCTGAAAACCCCTGGCATCAGCCATCAGCGGAGACCCCGTTAGGCCATGATTGTTGTGGCCGCAAACTTTTAGCCTGAGCCTGCCAAGTAGCTGTCACAGGTTACACTCTAAAATAAATCCCCTGGCTTGGTGGGATTTGTCAAAATGAAGGAAATGGTAGGTTGCCTGTTTCCCTTAGCCCTTCAGCAACCTTAGCTCATGGTGGAATGGGGGAACTATGGGCTTGGAGCCAGGCACTCTGGGGGTTTGTATGCAGGTTCTGCCTCTTAGCAGTTGTGTGAACTTTTAAAATTTAGGGACCAATGTGAGACTTAGCTTAATTTTTTTTTTTAAGAAAGCAAGAGAGACCAGGTGGGGGGCAGAGAGAGAGGGAGGGAGAGAGAGAGAATCTTAAGGAGGCTCCACACCCAGCACGGAGCCCAATGCAAGGCTTGATCTCACAACCCTGAGGTCATGACCTGACCAAAATCAAGAGTCAGAGGCTTAATAGAATGAGCCACCCAGGCACCTGCAGCTTCATTTTCAGTAAAAAGTTAGGATTATGACTCTTACAATAATGTTGAGAGCATTAAATGAGAAACCCTGGGGGAAACATTTGGCACAACACCACGAACATAGTAGTCATTCAGAAAAATGTTGGTTCTCTTCCTACCCTCTGTTCCACCCTCCTCATTTTGATGTTTTCTAAGAAGACTCTCAGGTAAAATGCTCTCTGAGGTGGTCTCAAGGATCATTTTGCAATATGTGAATACATCAAATGAAGACCTTAAACTTATACACCTTAAATTTACACAACGTTATCTCAGTAAAGCTGGGGGGAGGGAAGGAAGATTCTATATTGAAGATTTGTTTTTTAAAAACTGGAAACAATACGCCAAAATATCAACAGTAATTTCCTTTGGCATATATATTTCTGTACTTTCATAAATTTCTACAGAGAACATTATTGCTACTGCATGATCAACAAATAATAACTATTCACAAGGCTAGAAAAAAAGTAATGTGTCTTTAAGGATTTGGGTACATAATGGTACATAAAGTTTTATATACTGAATGTGGGGCAATTCCTTAACTTCTTTTTTTTTTTAAGATTTTATTTATTTATTTATTTATTTGACAGAGAGGGAAAGACTACAAGCAGGAGGAACAAAAGAGGGAGAGGAAGAAGCAGGCTCCCTGCTGGCCAGGACACTGGGATCATGACTGGAACCGAAAGCCAACTAAGCCAACCGGGCATCCCATTTCCTTAACTTCTTATCAGTGGTTTAGGAAACATTGCGTGCTTCTGAGAAGGAAGTACAGAGTATAACAGAGCCATAAAACCATGCTCGAGACTAAATAGAGAAAACACGTATTAAAGGACACTTCTGTGTAAGGCATAGTTCATCTTTCATCCAAACCTTGGTCATAGTGATAGATTTCTACACTCATTACGGTTTGCCTTATCCAGGGGAGGGAGACTCAACTCATTCTTTCTCCCAGATACACAGTATATCCTGACAGCCCCTCTAAAGTGAGGAGGACGTCCAGTTTCAAATCTGACCATCCCAAGTGAAGAAGATATCCTTACAGCACGGGAGGAAATGTACAGATGCTAAAAAGTAGGTTTCGGATACAGAGACAAGCATGACCATCTGAGACCCAGGAGTACAGGAAATTGGAGGGGAGGGACCTAAAAGGGGAGCATCTGAGCCTCAGACCCTTCAGAACCCCACCTCCAGGGAAGCCATCCAAAATGCCGCTGCCTGAGGCTGAGAACCAGGAATCCTCTTGGGGTTAATGAGTTTCCCCGAATCCCACGGATCTCACACAATATTTCTTTTCTTCTTTCTGAGACTCTACCCCCACTTACCCTAAACCCAAAGCCGCTCCCTGCTAACACAGGTCCCTATAAGGGCCATGTTTCATTTGTGGACGAGAGATGATTCCACTCGGGGGTTAACAGTCACACTCACAGGAGGTCTGGTATAGATCACTGCTCAATAAATATTTGTTGAAGGAATAAATAAAGGGATGAATATGTAGATGAATGTTTGGCCAAAGCTTTGGCTGGAAATTATGGGCCATCAATGTGTGATCATTTCTATGGTTAAGCTGAATGGTTTCTGTTTCAGGCAGACATCTTGACTTTGACTAATGGTGACTGCAAAGGGGCTGAGACAGAGAAAGGCTGGTCTATTTGTCACATGTTTATTATTCGAATATAAAGCAAAAAGAAATCAAATCAATGGATGAGGATAAGGAATACTGCCTCTGCCACGTTAACTGAGTGACTATCTAGGAACTAATTCTCTTTTCCTAAATCAAGATTCCTCATCTCCAAAACCCAATAGTAATACTTCTAAGACTGTTTAGACCCCCTATAAAACAACTAGCTCCATGCTTGACACAGAGAAGTCATTCAACAAACATCCATTCTCTTTTCCCTGCACCTTCCCTAAAAGAGACAACTTGGAGATTAACTGACATAACTAGCATACAAAGCTGTCTACAATGAGTCAGCAAGGAGGGAAAAAAATAGGTATGTGTGTTACGGTTGACTTTCATGGGCATGTGGTAGGAATGAGTTGGGGGAGTCTGGCAGAGTCTGGGGTAGAAAAAAAAATCCCAACTCTATTTTTATTTACTTTGGTGTCTGCAATGTCTTGGGGGCAATCATGTCCCCAACAAGACAAGATACAGAAGACTTGTCCGTGCTAGACCCATCGCTAGCTATATAGGATCTTGGCAAAGTCAGGATGTCTCTCTTGTCTTCACTTCTGTAACAGGATAGCAACAACTAGCTTTCTTGAATCAACTATCCAGGAATGTTGTGGAGGCCAATGAAAAAGCCCTCTCTGTTGTTCTTTAGTAAGAAAGAAGCTATGTGAGACCAAGGACAGGGTTAAGAATCATACTATCATACTATAGGTATCAGTCTTCCTTCTAGTTGTTGTAGTAGTAACAAAAGGAAAGGTGATTTAATGTCCCAACAGAGCAGGGCCAGATGTCATCAGAAATTCAAAGGGGACAAGTTCACAAGCATATAGGGAAATCAGAGAGCCTTCCAAAATCAAGAGATTTCTCTGTGTCAGGCAAAGTGCTTTACCAGTATTATCTCATTGCATTTTTTTAAGTGAAGTATAGTCGACATACAATGTTATATTGGTTTCACATGTACAACATGGTGATCTGACAATTCTATTCATACACAATCCTCACCACGATGAGCATAGTTACCATAATTGAATTCTTTTTTTTTAAAGATTTTTTATTTATTTATTAGAGAGAGAGAGAGAGAGACTGAGAATGAGAGGGGAGAAGGTCAGAGAGAGAAGCAGACTTCTCGCAGAGCCGGGAGTCCGATATGGGACTCGATCCCAGGACTCCGGGATCATGACCTGAGTCGAAGGCAGTCGCCCAACCAACTGAGCCACCCAGGCGCCCCCATAATTGAATTCTTAAAACAAGCTCAGGGAGTAGGGATTATTACACCCATGTTCTGAATGAAAAAAACTGAGCACCACAGAACTTAAGTCATTCCCCCAGAGTCAAACAGTTGATAAGTGGTGCAGCAGAGATTCAAAGGCAAATCTGCCTGACTCCAAAGACAATCGCTCTGCTCTTCGAGAAAGACCACAATGGAAGTGAGGGCCCAAAGATACATATCTAATCCAGGTGCAAGGGAAGAGGAAAAAACGTTCATTCCCAGGAGCCATCCTTCAACCCCAAACTTTTTAAATCCTACTGCCTGAATAAACTGTCCTCTGTATTTTCCACTCGAGGGGGATGTGAACATTTGATAGGCAGGATTATGGGTAGAACTGGCATCCGTGTCTACATATGTCATCAACTCTCTCCCAAAAGGACACAAGAAGTAGAGAGTGGGATGGAGAGAAGGAGAAAGAGAAGAAAAGGTCAAAGGAAGGAGGAAGGGGACTCACGAAAGCAGTTGCATCTTCTTTTAACCTTTTTATTGGGGTGTAACGTTCACACAGTGAAGTGCACAAATCTGAAATGTATAGCTCAGTGAACCCTACATGTGTATCCACCCATGTAAGACCAAGATATACAACATTTCCATCACCTCATAAGGCTCCCTTGGGCCTCTTCCTGGTTAATCCCCACCTCCAGAATTAACCACAGATCTGATTATTGTTAATATACATCAATTTGTATTTCCCAGAATGTTATATAAATGGAATGATACAGTATATGCTCCTGTCTTTTTGGTTTGGCTTCTTTCACTCAGCATTATTGTTTGGGGATTTATTTATTTTATTGTTAAGTAGAATCTCACTGTATGGCTGTACTACGGTTTGTTTATCTACTCATTTGTTTATGCATATTAAGGTTTTATCTGATTTGGGGCAATTACGGTTGCTATTAACACTCACGTACAAGTCTATATACACATATAGTGTTTATAGAAATAAACACATGTGTTTATTTCTCTTGGGTATACACCTAGGGATGGAATTGTCAGACCACAGAGTAAGGATAAGTTTAGCTATAGTAGATTCAAAAGCACTAAATCTTAGATCTCTATCCTCTGCATAACTTGGCTTTTTATTTAGGCAAGTTAACTTCATTGCCCCCCACAAAATGAAAATTACATGTATACTCCCGGTAGAATACCAGAAAATCCAGCAAAGCAGAAAGAGGGGGAATTACACCTGTAACTCAGCCTCAAATAAGCCATCTTCTTTCTGGAATTGAGGGTCAACTATTGGCTGGCTTGAGAATGCAGAATCATAGTTGGAGAATTTCTGGAAAATTAACTGAGCATACTGTCAAGCACAAAACCAATTTACAAATCCATGGAGTCTCCCTCTATGAGAGAGTCAGGGCCCAGTGTACTGTGATGATCAGTTTGGAGGAGCCTCTAGTCAGGCCCAGAATGTAAAAACAAACACAGAAACAAAAAAACGTGTTCTCTGACAGCCTTCCTGAGCCTTCTCACTACATGGCGGTTGGGGTAAAGGAACACACAACACAGTTCCTTCCTGTCTTGGAAACTGAGCTCATGCCTATTAAGAGAAAAATGTGTACGTCACATCCTAACATATGCTATGTCCATACAATGGAACACAATACGGCCATTAAATATGATTACATAGATCTGTATTTAGCAATAGTAAAGTGTGATCAGGACCTATTTGGGAGACCTATCTTAGTGTAGTGGTTCAGACCATGGACTTTGGAGACAGACTATTTGGTTTGATATCTGGCTCCAACCTGAGCTCTTTGACTTTAAACAAGTGATGTCATTTTGCTGCATCCATTTCATGGATGAGATATCCATTTCATGGATGAGATATCCATTTCACCATCTGTGAAAAGGGAGGAATAATATCTACCTTGTGGGGTTGCTTTGAGGATTAAATAAGATAAAATACTGGGACACCTGGAAAAGCACTTAGAACGAGTAAAGCTTGATTCGTGATAAATTTGCCATCGATAACCTGAATGAAATGGGCCATCAACATTACCCCACGTTCTTTCTACATTTCTCTGGTCAACCCACTCTCACCCTTACAACTGATTAAACCTTCTCCATTCTCTTCAAACTTCCAACTCCTCCTCCTCATCCTCTATTCTCTCTACAGGCAGATGACCACACTCTCATTGACAGAAATAATAGGAGGGGGAGCTTTCAGAAGGGAGCTCCCCCATCTCCCTAATACCAAACATCTGACACGAGCTGACATCCTGTCAGCAGTACCTCAATTTAGACAGATACGTTCTCTTCTACTGAACATACATCCTCCACCTGTGCTTTGGGGTCCAGACCCTCCTCTTTCTCAGCAAATGTACCCTCTACATTATCCCTTCTCTCCACTGTATTTTCTACCACACGATTTCCAACAGATTGTTCATTATAAACTCAACACATTGACAAAATTTCTCCTTGTTTAAATAAACAGGCTTCTCTGGACTTCTAATCCCAGTCCTGTGACTACCCTGACATTTCCATGCCCTTCTCAGCCAAATTGTTTCAAATAATTGCCTATACTCTTTGTTTCTATTTCCTTGCCTTTCCCACTCTACTAACCACACTTCGATTCATTCCAATCCAGATGTCTGCCCTGTCACTCTATGAAAATAGATCTGGGTAAGGTTCCCAGTGACCCTCCATATTCCTAAATACAACACATGCTTACCATTCTGCATCTTATTTTACCCCTCAGCACCCACAGACTCTGTTGACAGAGTCAACTGTTTCTTGAAACAGTCTCTTCCTTTTGCTTCAATGACACGAGTCCCTCTTAACATTCTTTTAAACCTTCCTGCCTGCTCTTTCCCTATCTTCTTTGCAGGCTGATCTTCCTCTACTCCACATTAAATTCTGGAGTTTCTCAAGGCTACTTTCTATCCTATGCTCTCCTACATTCTTCCTCTCATACTCTCTAACCTGGACAATGTTATCTACACACAAGGCTTCAACCACTACCCATATGCAATTTATGTGTCCAGGTTAGATTCCTCCTCTGAGCTCCAGATCCATCCACTGATCTATCTATATGGCTCTCCTGGTATTCTTAAAGGCATCTCCAACACAACATATCTAAGACCAAACTCACAAACTTCATCCTTGAACTTACTAGTTTCTCTGATCAACACTTCCAAACATCCAGTTGTACAAGCCAGAAACTGGGAAGTCCTCCTTGATTTCTCACTCTCCCTCATTCCCAATTCCAATCTATCACCGAGTTTCATGGATTTTACTTCCCAAGTAAGTCTAAAATATACCTATTCCCCCATTTCAACCAAGACTACTATAGTTGAGCTTATCATCTCCTCGACTCTAGATTGTTGCAATGGTTCCTAATGGGGCTTTTCAGTACATTCTGAGCCCTTCCCACTCCTTTGTCCACACTGTAGCCAAGCTGACATTTTCAAAAGACAAATCTGATTCATTACCCACACCACATGGGGCTTCCAATGACTCTTAGGATATAGATGGAATGGTTCAAGCTGACTTCCAAGGTCCTATATATCCTGACCCCTACATCCGGGCACAGTTTCATTCCCCACAATGCTGCTCTTCCACTGTCTCTTGAACTCCAGCTACACTGGCATTCTTTCAGTCTCTTTTACTCACCATGCTATCTCTGAACAAATACCTTTACACCTTCTTCCCCAACCCCTGTCTCCAACCTAATTTGTCTCTTCTCTTCCTTTACCTTTACCCCTCAGCTCAATAATCATGTTATCTGGGCAACATTCCTGACCACCTTGACCAAGCCAAATCCTGCTATTTTATAGGTTCTCATAACTCCATGGGCCCCTTCTTCCTGGTACTTGTTCTTAATGCAAGTGCACACTTGTATGGGTCTTTGCATGCTATTTGGCTCCCCTACTAGAGTATGAGCACCATGAGCATAGAGACCATGTAGCTGCTTTTTGTTCCCATCTGTTTCCTCAGCACCCAGCACAGTGCGCGACAATAAGCAGGCGCACAGCAAGCATCTCGTGAACAAATGGGTGGGTAGGCACTTTTAGGTGGTCTTTTAAAAAGGAATTTCCTTCCCAGCAGGCCAGACTGATATATACTACCAGAACCTCTGAGAATGCCTTCTGTCAAAGAAAAACGGAACCAGACACTGGTTAAAGGTAGTAATGACAGATTGTATTCAGTACTATTATGATGGGGAAAAAGAGACTTCAGTATAGAAGTGGGCTCAATTCTGAATACAACAAGGGCAAGTGGAGATTTCTGGTCAAGAAACAGACTGAGTCAGTGGATAGGAAATTACTAAGACACTTCAAGGGGTTGGGGGTTCTTGATAAAGGCAGGCCGAGGTGACCAGATGTCAAGGGTAGGGAGATGACTTAGCAAAATTCTTGCTAAAACTGACCAAACATGTCACAGATTAAATCCCAGGACAGGGCTCTAGTCTAAGGCCTATGTGAAGCGAGGTGTTAGAAAAACCTATCTAAACCTGTCATTCCCTTTAGGTCATTGTATTTTTCTTTAGCACTATAACCTACCTTTCCCACTACTCTGCTCCCAAAATATGTATCTCCACTATTCTTTACTTGTTACTCCTTAGGGATTTCAAGTTTCTTTGAGGTATAATTTATATTCACAAAGGTCACCCATTTTAAGTCTACAATTCAATGGTTTTTAGTAAATTTAGAGCTGTGCAAGACTTCACCACAATCTGAGTTGAGGAAGTTTTCATTATCTCCAAAAGACCTTCATGCCCATTTGCAGTCAATCCCCACTGTTCCCACTGCTTAGGAACTTTGAAAGCCCTCCTATTTGCCCACGGATAAAAGCCATAGCCTAAGGGCTAGTGTTAAGCCTCTGCCTTTAGCTCAGGTCATGATCCCAGGGTCCTGGGGTCCAGTGCCAGGCAGGGCTCTCTCCTCAGTGGGGAGCCTGCTTCTCTCTCTCTCTATGCCTGACACTCCCTCTGCCTGTGTTCTGTCAAATAAATAAAATCTTTTTTAAAAAAACTAAAAAAAAAAAAAAAAAAGCTACACCCTAACCAGTCAAGCAAAAATCAAAATGGCCCTACCTGAAATAACTTGAGAATCACCAAGTAACAACTGTGCAGCCTGATTATTTGCTCAAAAAGATTTAAGAAAAGACAAACTGGTGTGAACTGACGAGTGGGAGGAAGTTTCAAGAAGACTGTAGGATATTTTAAGGCTTTGCAGCAAAGGAAACCCTCCCTCCTCCCCCCACCACCAAAGAGCAAAATACTATGAGTTGAGAAATAAACAAAAGAAGCAGCTTGGCTTCAGAACTTTTTATGGACTCCGGGAAACAAAGGGAGGGTTTTAGAAGGGAGGGGGGAGGGGGGAGGGGTAAGCCGGGTGATGGGTATTAACGCACGTATTACATGGAGCACTGGGTGTTATAGGCAAACAGTGAGTCATGGAACATTACATCAAAAACTAATGATGTACTGCAAGGTGACTAACATAACATAATAAATAATAATAATAAAGCAATATGTCTTTGCAAAAATCAAAACAATAAAAATAAATAAAGTTCCAATACGATGTCGCGGCAGTTGGCGGGCTTTTTGTCCGTGATCCAGTGGGCAACGGGAGTTTCAAGAACAGAAGGAAAAGGATTAATCACAGGCCATAAAAAGTTGAATCAACACTCAACTGAAATCTACAAGCATTGAGCGCTTATCTTGCGCCCGCCAAGGGGCTCCCCAGAGGGGCAGAGTGGATTTCCCCAACCCACCGGAGGCTGCTCCCGCCTGCTCTCAGGGCTGCCCTGGGGCAGAGGAGTTGGGGGTGGGGGGGGGCAGGAAGCACCACTCCCCAGGGAACAGAGCCACGGAAGGGGCGTCCCGGAAGCTTCTGAGGCCGTTCCTTCCCTGCCCCTAGTCCGGTTCGGCCGTGGCCTCCCGCTCCCAGCGCCCATCGGGACCCAAAGAAGTGAGAGGGGCCTGGGAGGGGGAGCGAGGTGCCCGGACCAGCCTTAATTAGTACAGCCGCAGTTATTGAAGCGTTAGGCTCGCGGCTCAGAACTCCGCGGACACCCCATTCCCCCGACCCTGGTTCCGCCCGCCCCCAAAGCCGCGCTAACCACTCCCCCTCTACCGCCCGCACCAGTCTCCGCCCAGCCGGCCGCCATTACCCCAGCCGCCTCGCCCCTCTCCCTTTCACGGAAAAACCAAATAAAACAATGGGTGGGGGCTGTGGATTGACAGTCTCCGGAAACCGGAAGGGAAAAGGAAGGATTCGAATCTTATCAAACCCCCTTTCCGCCCTCCTGAGCCTCACCCCGACCCTCGACCCTCTCCGTGCCTCTGGGCGGGCTAGCGGTAGGGAAAGGGGACTGCGGGCTGAGAAGCGAGAGTGGAGAAGCTGGACCCGGCGCGGGTCCCCGCCCCCCTCACCACACAGGTCCCCGGACGCGGCTACTCTTATACCATCCCATTCGGCTCTGAGCCTTGCCGGCTTTCCCTCCTTAGACATCATTTCCGCCTCCCCTCCAGTATTCTGCTTCTTCCCCAAACACAAGATTGGTCTCCACCCTGCCTGAGACTCAGTTTCCGCCTCTCTATAGTGGGGATGGCATTGACATTGTAACAGCCTCGCGTGTAAGAGAAACAAGCCCCCTGCAAAGAAGAGGGGGTGGCAGGAAGAGGGAGGGCTGGAATGAGAAAAAAGACCTTAGAAAAAGGTCCTCACAATTGCAGGTAGATGTGCTAGTTAGTATACTGGTCAGACAGAACACTGGAATAGGTAAATAGTTCACAAAATAATTACTGAATAAATCACAGCGATTCTCGGATACTGGCGGGAGGTGCGTTCTGTGCATCTGTCTGAGCAGATTGCCTGGGGGAGGACACCTCCCACAGACAGGCTCCGAGCACAAGCTAACCCTCTGCATGGGTTCATGGACCCAGTTAACCCGGGGACCCCACGGACATGACTGCCCTACACTCACAAGACTGAATTTTGGTCACTGTGAGAGCAGGTTGTGAAACAGACCCTGTGACACTCCCAGCTAAGCGTCAGGTGCACGGAGTGGAATGTCATTTCATCAGCAGCAATCTGTTCTTGCAACAGCCCTGGAGGCCCATCTTGGAGAAATCTTCCTTTTTGCTGACAACTTGGGAATTCTCCGCGAGGAGAAAGAACCCTGATTTGTAAGGGAATTTGCCCTGTGTTTCCGTACCAGCTTGGGAGGGGAGGATGCAAAGCTGCGCCAGGCATACAGATAAAGGCTGTCTCTGGTTTAGTGACCTCCTTTAGGGTTGGATAAATGAATGCAGAGAGGAACGAATCACAGGATGGCTACATTAACCCA
>JAPYYJ010003813.1:0-11114 GCA_028533885.1 Nasua narica
TTAATATCATTGTCTTCTCTTATCACTCCAGCTCATGGTTTCTTTTCCCCAAGAACTTATTTTAATCATTTAACACCTAAGTAGACTATATTACAGAAACTCTTAGACTGTAAGTTATTCTTATATTTTTCAAAAATTTAAGGTTTTATTTTGCCATCTACTGTGTACTAAGAATATGTATGTGATTGTATGGGTGAGTGAGGGTATTCTGTAATGCTGTTATCACTATGAAATCTGATTGGCATTGCTATAGCATTCTACCACAGTCAATGTAAAGACCATAAGAGGGAGGTATTTGACATAATAGTCTTTGCCCTTGGTATACTATCTATTCTTACCGACTTTAATAAAACAATGTGAGAAAGATATAAGAAATGTGTTTGACAGGTCTAGGAGTATTTTAACAAATACATACACTTTAATTAGTTAAGATTTTCTCTCATTTTCTCAGTGTTAACATTTTCTATTTGTAAGCTGCCTTGAAGGATCTATGACATGAGGAGTTTTGCAAGTATACTTAGATAGGCTGTCAGGCATTTCCGTTGCCTGATGGCAAGGGGCCAGTTGCTGAGCAGCACTAGTAAATGCCCTGAGCCTTGTGGTCATGCATGTGTGGGCTCAGGTCTTACTGGTTGTAAGGTGTGTAACTTTGAGTAAGTTGCTTAAATGTTTTATGTCTCAATTTCCTCAACCATAAAAGGGATGATAGTATCTACCTTTTAGATTAATTGTGAAGATTGATATGTGAGATTATATATATATATATATATACATATACTATTTGATTAATGGATATATGCAAGGTTATACACACATGCAGATACATAGTTTTAAATAAGGCTTTAATAAGCACTAATAAATTATCTATTCTAAATGTTGTGGACTCAATCTAAATTCAGATTTTTTTTTTAAAGATTTTATTTATTCATTTAACAGAGAGAGAACACAAGCAGGCAGAGAGGCAGGCAGAGGCAGAGAGAGGAGCAGGCTCCCTGCGGAGCAAGGAGCCCGATGCGGAACTCGATCCCAAGATGCCGGGATCATGACCTGAGCCAAAGGCAGTTGCTCAACCAACTGAGCCACCCAGGCGTCCCTAAATTCAGATTTTTGATGGTGATGGAAATGAAAAATTGAACAAAATGTCTGGTGATCTAAAAAGGTAATCAGTCCTTTGCCAATTTCCCCAGGCATTGCTTGTGTGGTAACCATTGTCCCATTGTACATTTCTCATAAATGGGTTGTGATGCGTGCTGTCCCTTAATATTTAAGTGTTTACAACAGATTTACTATACGTTGACAGGTGCATGACCACTTGGCTGAACATAATATCTTAACAATGCATTCTTCCCTTGAGTTCCCTGAAAAGTTTTTCTTCTGTTTTTTTTTCTTTGTAAGTTACTCTTAGGGTAATACTAACATTACTTTCTGTCCTTTCCTTTTTTTTTTAAGATTTTATTTATTTATTTATTTGAGAGAGAGAGAGAGAGCGAGCGAGCACAAACAGGTGGAAACAGAGAGAGAGAAGCAGGCTCCCTGCTGAGCAGGGAGTCAGACTCAGGGCTGGATCCCAGGACCCTGGGATCAAAGGCAAATGCTTAATCAACTGAGCCATCCAGCGCCCCACCTTTCTAAATGACTTCATGATATCGTGAAGCCTAAAGAATTTTCATTTTTGCTACTTATTTTAAAATCCAATCATTTTATTAAGATCAGTCTTAGAATTAACCTTCCTAGGTGATTTTTTTCCAAGAGGATATGATGCCCCTTTGGTGTATATTATGGCATTTATTTCCTAGAAATTATCTTATATTACAGGTATAGACATTTTCTTTTTCATTCTAAAAGTTCCTTTGGACCCCTTTGCCATAAATTTCTACCCTACCATTCCCAGACATAAAAAGCTATTATCATGACATTTCTGCCTTTTCTAAAGTTTTGTATAAATGGAATTATAAAAGCATGTGGCATTTTGTATTTGACTTTTTTCATTTCACATAAATGCTTTTGAGATCCATTGATTTTAGAAAATAAAAAAGTAAAACGAAATGGACAGATAATTTCAAGTAATGTTAAAGGTTATAAAGAAAATAAAACAAGTTTAAAACTAGAGAATGTCTTTCTTATCACAGGAAAGACTGGGGTTTACTTTACACTAGAGAGCTGAGTAAACTTTTCTGAAGTAGTGGCATTTAGGTGGAGACATAAATAAGAAGTAGAATGTCGAGGTGTCTGCATGGCTCAATCTGTTAATAATTACTCTTGATTTTGGCTCAGGTCATGAACTCAGGGTTGTAAGACTGAGCCCCATGCTAGGCTCCATACTGAGCATGGCGCCTGCTTAAGATTCTCTCTTTCCTCTCCCTCTGCCCCTCTCCCTGCTCACTCTCCCTCTCTTTCAAAAAACAAAAATAAAACCAAAAACTAGAATGTTAAGTGAAAAATTGAGAACAGAGTATTTCAGATAAAAGTAACAATGAGCCTGAAGACTTTGAGTCAAGAAGAAGGAATAAAAACTATGCTACAGTGGCTGCCGTATAGTCAAACAGGTGGAGGCGCAAATTAGGGGAAAATGCCATTAGAGAAGGAGACCAGGGCTTTTAAGAGGTATTAGAGACTATGGTGTGGAATTGACTTTTATTGGATACAACTGGAAGATTTCAAGTGGGAGCAGAGGAATGATCTACGTTTTACAAAACTGGTCAAGAATGGAAGCAAAGACTATAGTTAGGCAACTGCTGACATTGCCAAGGCAGAGTTCATGGCAGTTTGGACTGAGATAGCAGTGTAATTTGAAGGCAGAGGGACAGTACTTTCAGATGTATTAGATTTGGAGAGTAAGAAAAAAAAACCCAAACAAATAGGAATTAAGATGTCTTCTAAGTTTTGGCTTGGGCAACCATGTAGATGAGAATAGCTGGGGAAGAAACACGTTTTCTTTTAGCCATGTTATGTTTGATATCCAAGTGGAGGTAAATTAAAACAAAAAAAGATGTCCTCTTTACGGAAATATTGTTTTATTTATTTCTATCATATAAGATTATTTTTTAGAAAAATGATTTTTAAATAAAATTAATCAATAACTGAGCCAAATTTTTCTGCTATTTGTAATTATTTTACTACTAATAACTGTGAGAAAGAGACTTGTGATAACCGTGGGCCAGGTTTCATGCTTACTTTCAAATGCAACCTAAGGTATGTACGATGCCTACTAGATACCCAAAGAACATGAGCATGAAAGCCCCAGTTATTTAGGAATTCTTGTTTTATTGATAAAAATCAGAGTTTCTCAAGGGGAAATTGATAAGAAAAATTAGTCTTCAACACCTGAGTAAATTTTCCACGCATGCTTTTTATGCATGCTACTTTGCTATAATAGATCTGAATTAGAAGTATAACGTATATGGATTGTCTGTCTGAGCCTAAATCCAGTTCCAACACCCAACGTGGTGAGTTGTTCCAAGACAACTCAAGAAAGTAAAGGTCTGGATTTTTTTTTCAATTTCTAGAGTGAGAGCTATCTCTTTCACTGACCAAGGCTCATAAGATGAGAAAATATTCAAACATGATAAAAAGATCTTGATTTAGGGGCAAATGACCAGAGTTGTGAGTGACACTAGGGTCTCCTTTACCTTTCTTGAAAATGCACTACTTCTCAGAATTATCTGGGATAAGTTGATGTTAGGTGCTGTTAACAAAACAAAACAAATAACAAATCAAAAATAAGAGTAGGAAATAATTATTCCTTTGAATGCTATGCCCATTGTGATGAGGTGTAAGTTCTACATTCATTAGCAGAATAACCTAAATTAAAGAGTTAGACCTTTAAAGTTTAGTCTAATAGAGGGAAACTTCCTCATCTTGATAAAGAACATCTTCAATATTTATAGCTAACATTATACTTAATGATGGGAAACTAGATGTTTTCCTATTAAGATTAGGAACAAAGCAAGAATGTCACCTCTCATCATCCCTTTCAATATTGCACTAGCTAATGCAGTAAGACCAAAAAGGAAATAAAATGTAAAAAAAGTATAAATTTTTTTAAATTTATAATAAAAAAATAAAACAAATAAAATGTTTTCTTCCCAGATTGGGAAGGAAAAAATATATATCTTTGTTTGTACATGACATGGTTAGACAGAGAAAAATCCCAAAGAATCAGCAACAACAACAACAAACCATGGGAACAAAAGTGATTACACTAAGGCTGCAGGATATAAGATTAATATTCAAAAGTCAACTGGTTTCCCATATAATTGTAATGAAAAACTAGGGTTCAAAATTCAAAATAATATCATTCACAGTAGCACCAAAAAATTGAAATACTTAGGTAGAAATATAACAAAATATGTACAAGATCTATTTGAGGAAAACTATAAAAATCTGACGAAATAAAAGATCTTAACATCTTAGGACAGATATTTCATGTTTCATAGATTAAAGAGACTCACTTTCATTAAGATGCCAGGTTTCTCAACTTGATCCAACACAATCTCTATCAAAATCTCATCACGTTATTTTGTGGATTTCAGTGAACTGATTCTAGCTTATATGGAAAAGCCAAAGAATCAAAATAGCCAGCCAACGGAGCACTGAAGACCAAAGAGCAAAGTCAGAACACCACCTGGCTTCAAGACATACTATGAGGCCACATACAATTGTAAAGACAATATGCTATCATGGAAATAATATATTTTGCATGTATTTGTTTTGATACTATATTTTGTGATACATATTCCCTCAAAATAAGGAAAACTTATCATTCTTTTTTTATGGTGCCTCATTTACCTTACTATTATTATTTTATTTTAATTTTTTTTACATTTAATTTCATTCTTTCAGTGTTCCAAGATTCATTGATTATGTACCACACCCAGTGCTCCATGCGATACATGCCTTCCTTAATACCCACCATCAGGCTTAAAGCCCTCCAAAACCCTCAGTTTGTTTCTCAGAGTCCAAAGTCTCTGTTATCATTCCTATAATTAAAAAAATAGTCTTCAAAAATGACTATATAGAATAATATGTATATAGAAAAATATAGGCTTAATGCATATTTCTTTTTAATGAAGAAAGAAAAACGAAATCAAGGTGGCTCGGTCGTTAAGTACCTGCCTTTGGCTCCTGTCATGATCCCAGGATCCTGGGATCCAGCCCTGAATCAGGGTCCTTGCTAAGCAAGAAGCCTGCCTTTCTCTCCCCTATTCCCCTGTTTGTGTTCCCTTTCTCTCTGTGTCTTTCTCTGTCAAATAAACAAAAATCTTACAAGTTTGAAATGAAAATGTTCCAGAGCTCATTTATATAGAGACACGGAAAATTTCCATCATAATCACAATGTTGTGTTTTCTGACAAGTTGATTCTATAAATTCAGACTTTATAGTGTTTTGAGAAACGATGTCAAATATACATTGTAGGAAATCGCTCAAAGTACATACTTCATTGCAATTTATCAAGTGCCATTTTTTTTCACCCAACAATATCTGTTCACAAGTCTACAATCAATGAATGAAAACTTCTTTTAATAATTTATTTGTACTATACATGTGACTCTATACGAGACTATTTTGAATAGCCCTTGGCTTTCGACAATTACATAAAGTATTGTCTATTTCCAATGCATCTGGTAGGCATGCAATATAAATAAATAATGAAAGATTCAATAACGTATACATAAGCTAAGGAGACCTAGTTCTTTCAGACTTGAAGTCTGGTTCAAATTTTCCTTTCCTTGTAAATCTACAGAAACCTAGACACTAAATTTTAGAAAACAGTTATATAAAGTAATACTTACAGTACCAACCAGTGAGGTAGATCTCAAACCATCTGGTTTTCATGCCTCTCTAAACTCCTAAAAGTTACTGGGTATCTCAAAGAGTTCTTTTTTCATTTGTTTTATGCCGTTTAACATATGAGGAATTACAGAGAATATTAAAAATGATTCAGAAATTTTAAGATAACAATAATAAACTCCTTTATAATTTATCTAAATTATTATATTTTTCAAAACAAAGAAAATTAAAAAAGCAGTATCATTTTACATTTTGCAAGTCTCTTTATTGTTTGGCTAAATAAAAGAGAGCTGAATTCTTACATCTGTTTCTATATTCAACTTATTACCATATTGTACCTCAAAAAGCCTGAGAAAAATTCACTGCTTGTTCATGTAAGTATGAGAGGGGGGAAAAAGTCAAGTATCCTTGTATTTTTTATAAATACAGTTTTGACTTCACCAAGCCCTACAAAAGACTTGTAGACAGCCAGTGGTCCCCAGAACAAACTGCGTGAACTACTAAACTAAGCTTTATTGAATACTTATAATGTGTAAGATAGAAGTGCTTCATGCGAACAATCTCATTTGAAAATGAAGATGGAAATTTTGTCTGAAAAAGAAAGAGAGATCTTTGCAAGTGCCAAGTTTAATAAATATATCCCCATATTCCACTCTGGCTACTGCTTCATTTCTTTCTTTCTATTCAGATACAAAACATGAAAACATTTCCTCCATCTGCTGTTTTTACCTTTTGACTTCTTCCTCACTTTGGAACGCATTATAGTATGAATTCCACCTTCCCCCAACACATAATTAACACTCAATTGTATGCCAAATGCAACATTTCCAAGCTTGACAGGTAAAGTTACAATGATAATTTTTCTGGGTTGTTATTCACCTATGTTACTTGAGCAAATACTTTAAACCTCTGCTGTAACGTATTAAGAAGGGTCATGATTTTCATAATGTAAAATATGGGGCTGATAGTATGAGGTTACATGGAACACTTTTAGTCTGAACTGTGACCAAAAACAAAGATCATGAGAGTAACACTCAGATGTATGTGACTCATATAAGAAAGAAGTAAGAGGGAGGTGCATTGGTAGCTCAGCTGATTAAGCATCTGCCTTCAACTCAGGTCACCTCGCAGGATCCTGTGATGGAGCCCCACATGGAGCTCCCTGATCGGCGGGGTGCCTGCTTCTCCCTCTCCCTCTGCCTACCACTCCACCTGTTTGTGCTCTCTCTCTCTCTCACTAGCTCTCTCTTTCTCTCTGTTAAACAAACAAACAAATAAATAAATAAATAAATATTTTTTTAAAGAAAGAATATGAAAGTTAGAAATGAAAAACCACTTGAGAAGGTCCATGACACTGTGCTCTCTCCCACATGAAGTCAGACACCACCGCGCCATCTCATTTCTAATTGTTCTCTTACACTTGCAGGCTTTGCCTGGTTGTGTGCCTAACCAAGGTTTATACTGAGTTTAGAGGTATACTGTAAGTTTTCCATATAACACAGTAATTTCCGAGAGAACTATTGAGGACATCTGAGAAAAGGAATCTGAAACCTCAAACAAAGACTGTATCATCATCTTAAATGTATAAGAAATATAAACATAGAAAGATGGTTTCTTGGAGGTTATTAAGTTTGTCTACCAAAGTGTTCAAACTCCAGACCTGGACTCTGACGCCAATAAATTATCTTCCCACTAACGTCTATTTTTATTTTTTGCAACATTCCTTTTCCTCATATGGTCATTATTGGGTATTTCTTTCTTTATACACCACACACACACACAATCCATTGACTCTGGGAAACTTATATGAAGAAAGGTTTACTTACTAGAAAATAATGTTCCAACATTTCTCAAATTTACAGGGCATGGAACAAATCAGGAAAGAGGTCACTTTCCTATCATATAAATATAGAACTAATGTCCCACACATTCTCTATTCAGTTTGAATTAAAAGCAAGTTTGGCAGGCTTCCAAAGTTTGAGAATGCCATTTGTTTGGTACCTTGCCATACATTTATTACACTACTCAATAAATAAAAATCTAAGATAAGATTGTCATTTTAATGCTTCAATGACAGCATAAAAATAGAGGAATCAGAAAGGAAATATCTTTGTGGCATGATTTTAGGAGGTCTAATAGGAAAGATATTTTGAATCTCCTGGTCAAATAATTTTTTTTTACAAGTGGGAAAACTGAAATACAAATAAAATGCATAAATTAAAATGAGTGATAGTTATTTAAATGGATACAAATGTGACTTTACATGGCTCTTGATATATGGCTGTATGATAGCACAATGAGATTCCTTGTACACATTCTGTGAAATAATTCAATTTACCTGCTTTAAAAAAATATTTTATTTATTTATTTGACAGAGAGAGAGAGAGAGCGCACACAGGGGGAGTGGCAGAGGGAGAGGGAGAAGCAGGCTCCCACTGATCAGGGAGCCCAACGTGGGGCTTGATCTCAGGACCCGGAGATCATGACCTGAGCCAAAGGCAGAGGCTTTAAGTTACTGAGCTTTAAGTTACTTAACTGACTGAGCTACCCAAGGTGCCCTCATCTACTTTTTATTATACAGTTGCCAGGTAACAAGTTCCAGTCTGATTCAAAGAGAAATTCACATTTTAATTCCATAATCAATTATATTACTTAATGTGTTGCTGTTTATAATTAACAAGGTGTTTTGAATTTATCATCAGAACACCCCTTTGGATACCTCAATTCTAAGAACTCATGACATCACGTTTCATTGTGTGTAGATAATGCTTCGATTAGTACTGAAAGTCAGTGTTAATAGAAGTTAAGTATTTGGTAACCTAGAGAACTTACTGTTAGGTCAGTAAGATGTAATTAGGCACCAATGGAAGGTTTCAAACAAAGTTTATAGAACATTGAAGGCAGCAGTGATAACTTCAATCTGTATTTAGTATCTTGGGCCCTGAGATTAGTTATACTATGAGCACATTTCTACATGGATGAGGGAAGTTGTTGACCCACAGAATGGTGGACTACTTCATTAGTATTGGTCCTGCTTCACCAGTATCGGTTCACTTAATGTACAACACATCATAATGTTCAGTTCAGGTCTGAACTATCCAAATGATGAAACAAGTATTTGCCTAATTCACAACACCTTTCCCCTTCATGACACACCAAGACAAATCCAAATAATCCCAGAGAAAGAGTAATCTGAATATTCAGAGTACCCACTGTTGATGCATAAACTCTTTTAGAAAATTTAGATCATGTGTATGCCTATGTTTTCTACTTTAACTATAAAGTTTAAATCTAAATGAAAATTTAACATAAAGACATATGAAATATTATATATAGTGTTAATGTGTAATACTTACTATTTTAATGTTATTTCTTTACCTCTGCAAAAATATGATTATCATTCATGACTCAAAAATCAAAAGCATATTGGTACGTTTTTATTAAAAAGAATTGTGATTGGTATACAATCCTTTATAAAGCATAGGGAATAGATCACATTTCATTGTAACATTATACTGTTGTGAAATGTATGGAGAACTTCAAACCAGTAAAAGAAGCCAAATAATGTCTTTAGTGAGGATAGTGATTGACCTAATTTTCTTTTTTGGCCGAAGTTTTGAAAATAATAGCAATGAACTCAAATTCTGTATTACTTTGCATTCTCTACTCTAAGAATTACTTTAAAAATAGTGATATTAATAATTATATATTCACCATTTGAAGACTGAAAAATGCATTTCTGGATACTCTGGTATATAGTTACATCATTACCTGAATAAAGAACACATTTCATTCTATTACATAATACAGACTAACTCAACTCCAACTCCATAGTTTTGTTCACTATGCTGAATTTTTTTTAAAGATTTTATTTATTTATTTGACAGAAGGAGATCACAAGTAGGTGGAGAGGCAGGTGGAGAGAGAGGGGGAAGCAGGGAAGCAGGCTCCCTGCTGAGCAGAAAGCCTGATACGGGGCTTGATCCCAGGACCCTGAGATCTTGACCTGAGCAGAAGGCAGAGGCTTTAACTCACTGAGCCACTCAGGTGCCCCTATGCTGAATTTTTAATGATGGTGCAAAGCTGTGTTTTTACTCAGGTTGGGTGAAGGTCCATGGGCATATTAATCTACCATAAATGGCAGTATCCCTCCCTCTTTATTCTAAACTAATAGCTATAAAATCACACCTATTGTACTCATTGTATTCATGGGCAAACAGGTCAGTTGGTCCTAACTGAATTACCTAAAGCACATCTGACAAACCAGGCATTATTGTACACTTAAAAAGTAATTGGGACCAATGCCAGGACTACAATGAGACGTGAATAAGGTGACAGGCTGCTAACTTCCTCTACCTAGGAGATTTTATTCTTTCACACTTTCTTCTTTTATATCTTCTTTATACTTTACACCTTTCTTTTTATATCTTCTTCAATACCAGGATAAAATGACCCCATTAAGCTCTGAAAACCTGCTAATAAGGCAGATTTCCTACATAGAGACAAACTTCTTAATCTGTTTCTACAATACCCATATGATTAAAATAGCATAGACAATTTATGCCTCAGTCCAATTGAATGATACAGTGTAAATATTCAAAATAATAAATGTGGTAGTCTGAAGCATGACCACCATTGTCTTTCATTTGAGTTTTATGACCAACCTGGTCGTTTCACACTGCAACAATAGGAGCACTGGAAAAGCAGTTTAATTTTCTGTTCCTAAGAGAGAATATCTGGGTTGGTGGTCCAGAAATATCACTTCATAAATTAATTTAGGTAGAGGCTTTTCCTTTCAGTATCCAAGGTGTTTAATATACACATTGGAATGGATGACTATTTGCTTTATCTGCTGAATGACTCATGTAATGATAACCATGTGTGTCTGCTGACTGTACACCAACAGTTATCAGCTGAGTGACTTAGTATTGACATCTTATCCTAGTAACTAATAGCTACTTACTAGTTGGAGACATCTCTTTTGAAATGTAAATCCTCACTCAAATTTAATCAACGGTTGGGAAAAAGCCAAATTTAACTCGTGAAAACTAGTCAAAATCCTGTGGCATTCCTCCTCTTGATTTACTACCTCTGGTATAAGCCAGTACTCTGGTCGCTGACCACAATCACAGGTCTGGCCATCGGAATTAATGGAAACCTCAAAAGAAAAAAAAAATCAATTCCATTTATAGAAACAGAAGTTGGGGAGTTAGGATAAGGCAGTAACTAGTTCTGGTCCAACAGTTTAAGAGAAAAGTTAGCACTTTCAGAATTTAAAAGTATAGATCAATGAATCCAGTATTAGCTGCTGTTTCCAAAAGCTA
>JAPYYJ010003814.1:0-11114 GCA_028533885.1 Nasua narica
CGCCCCTCGCCCCTCGAGTTACCATTATTGTCTTTGTCCTTATGGGATTCTCCTGTAATTGTTCCCTACATGATCTTTTTTTTAAGATTTTATTTATTTGTTTATTAAGAAAGAGAGAGTGAGAGAGAGCATGAGAAGGGAGGAGGTCAGAGTGAGAAGCGGACTCCCCATGGAGCTGGGAGCCCGATGTGGGACTCGATCTCAGGACTCCGGGATCACAACCTGAGCCGAAGGCAGTTGCTTAACCAACTGAGCCACCCAGGCGCCCCCCTACATGATCTTTTAAAAACCTTCAGAGTGCTGTGGAGCAGCCTCCAGGGTATCTCTGTAACTCCGGCATCTTTCCACTTTTTCCTTATTTAGGTTGCTGAAAGAGTATAGTAAGACATTACTTTTCTCTCCCTACCTCTTTCGTCTCCCTTTTTCTTTCCCTCTTTCTCTCTGTAGCTTCTCATTCCTCTTGAGTTACATATAGACGTTAAAAGCCCAACTAGTAAGATCATATCTTTTATCTTCGTGTTAAAAAAAAAGCGTGCGTGTGTGTGTGCGCGCGCGCGCGCGCCTGCGCGCGCACGTGTGCGTCTTTTTAAATGCATGTTTCTCTTTTACTCCTAAGGTGTCACCCTCTGGAGGAGGAAAAGCCAGGTCGTCCTCTCTCTAATACATTGTTATGCATGAAGAGACTCTCACCAAAAAAAAAAAAAAGGCATCGGATCAGGCTGCTCACTAAGGAAAGGTCCTCAGCAGTGTCATTTATTGTAACTGAGCCGGGGTTCTTTCAGCAGTAAGTTTTGCCCAAGAATCTACTTCCTTTCAATCCTTCTAAGGAGTCCAAGCAAAGCAATTTGGAAGAGAACACAGCAAAACTAACTGACCAACAGAAATCTGCCCTTGAAGTACCGGGGGCACGCAAGCTGGGGGCTCGTGGGGCCTCAGCGAGCCAGCCTGGAGGTCCGGGGGCTCTCCCACAGCAGGATTCCTTCGCCCCCAGCCAGGCGCAGGGTGCCGGCGGAGCCCGCACGCGGGAGCAGAGCGGGGCGCCTGCGAGGCAACTGGGCATGCTCAGAAGCCCGGCAGGTTTGGGTCTCCAGCAGGCAGCTTGTGCATTACACCCCTGCTCGCAGTCCTGGGAGGAGGAGGAGGAGCCCGGGAGGAAGAGGAGGAGGAGCGGCGAGCAGTAGCCACGATCGCCACCACCAGGCAGAGGAAGAGTTCGTGAAGAGGGAAAGACCCTCCTCCTACTTGGAGCGCCTGGTGTCTGCTTTTGGAAAAAGAGAATACTGGATAAAGGAGGAGAAGGAAAGTAGAAGGGGGAAGAAAGTGAGAGGGGGAGAGAGAGAGAGGAAAAAAAAGACGTGAACAGTGAGGGCCGGAGCGTGCAGGGAGCCCAAGGCGCGGGGGCGGCGGTGCCGAGCCAAGAGCGCTGCCGCTTGGGCAGGTGCCGGGCTGCTGCCTGGAGGCGGCATGTGACGCGGCCGCAGCTGCCCGCGGGCGGAGCGCTCTCGGACCCGGGAGCGCACACCGTGGGGCAAGTCGGTGCCATCCGGATCCCCACGTTTTTCGTGAGTTCGCCGGCGGCAGCCTCGCTTCTGCAAAGACGTGCGATGAATCGAAGGGCGGCTCCGGGCTTGGGCGTGCGGTCCTAGGACGCTCGCTCCGTGAGCGCCGAGCGGGAGGCGACTAAGGGACCGCGGACCGGGTGCCCCCTGCGTGTCGGGGAGGCGCGAGCGACCGCCGTGGGACAGTCACCTGGAGCGCAGCGGCCAGGTAAAGACGGTGCTCGCCACCGGGCTCTGGGCAAAGCGGGTGGCGGTAGCGGCTGACCTGGTTTCTTGCCTGATCGCGTTGCCAAGGGAGGAAAAAGTTTTCGGCCCGGGTAAAAAATGTCTGTGCTTTGGGGAATGCAAAGAGGGTACTGGAGAAGGTAGAGAGAGAGCGGATCTGTCAAATTTGGGGGGCGGTGGTGGAAACTTGAACGTAGAGAGAGCGCGTTCGTGTGCGGAGTTGGAGCCTGGGACCGAGGGTGGGGAATGCGGGGTCACAGCAAGTGTCGGGAAAATGACGGGAATAACAGGAGCGTGGCCCGGAGAGAGCGGGGGACGCCTCACCCGGCTTCCCTCAGCTTGGATTCTCTGTCTCCGGAATGCCGGATCTGAGGCACGAAGTGTCCGAACTAGGGGAACTACTCGGCTTGGTGTGTGCTTGTATGCGCGCGCGTGTGTGATGTGCGTGTGTGGCTTCCCTCATATGATTTTCTACCGCTTTGAAGAAGGCTAAGGCAGGCACCCGCCAGCCTCGAAACGGGGTGGCTTGTTCAGATTGCATTTCAGGGGGGCGAGGAGGCAAATTTAACACTTAGTGTAACACCTGGGCGAAGGTGGATAGCCTGGGTGCGCATCTTTGCTGATCCAGCGAGAGTCTACACTCGCAGAGCGGCGGCCGTTGGACTGCACCGGATCTCCTCTCTGGAACCCTCCCCCAGAGCAGCCTCCTTACAGCTGGGTTAATTTCTGCGTGTTTTTAAACGATGTTCGAGGGGGGTGCAGTTGACTCGAGTGGCAGGATTCACTTGTCTTCTTCGCGCTGTGCGTGTTGGAATTGTGTGATCCTGTTGGGTGTGTGTGTGTGTGTGTGTGTGTGTGTGTGTGCAACTCTCGTAGCACGCAGGTTGGAAGTGGTAGAGGAAGCAGGGGTTTGGGAATTGCATCCATATGGACAGATTACAAGAATGCAAACATTCATTGGTCTGCAAGTGTTGTTTGAACCTGTCTGATGGCTGTAAGGATATGCTTTCATCGATTATGTTGCGATGTGAAAAGGATGGCTCTTCTTAGGAGGTAAATGTATTTTATCCGAGCGTTTATGTTGTTAAGGACACTGGTTATGTCACTGTATGCCTTGCACAGACCTTTCATTTCTCTCTTGGCCTCTGAGTTACAACCGAACAGCTTAATCTCCCATTTTAGGTCTTTCTCGGTTATTACATGAAAAATAATCTTTTTTTTTAAAGTGTATTTGCTGATTATGTAGTCCCAAATAATGTCATGTTGTGAGCTCATTAAATTGCATGAAACATGCATCACTATTTCCTGTGTTTAAAACAATGCTCCTGTATTGACTTAAGAGAGGGACCCTGACTAAGAATATATACTTAAGAAAGGGGAGAGCTGGATCTAGAACAATATGTGCATATAGACAAGACTGTAGTAGTCATGTATTAATTTTTTAAAATATTGAGGTCTTTCTGTTCCAAATGTGGTGGGATAGATATGGCGTTGGGTGCACCCTCTTGTTATGGGAGCTGGTATTGCGAAGAATACACAGAACATGCCTGCCTCTCCAGTGTGCATTCAACACCACGCAGAATTGTGGTTTAAATCATACACTCCTATCACTGAATAGCCTATCTTGAGATTTTGTTTACATGGTTTGTCTTAATTAGCTTAATGTATAATTAGCTATTGTTGAGTTAGAAAGCATGCTATTTTTAAATGGGTTCCATATGGAAATATAACTTTATCTTAAATTACTAAAAATTAATTACATTGCAGGTCTGATTTAGACTTTTTCTGTAAGCTGGGGGGGGTGCTGTAAGATTGAGTTTAATATGAAAATAGTCATATGGAAATGCCATTTATTTAAATCACAGCAAATATTTATTGAAGTAGATGTGGTATTTTAAAAAAGAAAATGAGATAAAAAGGTTCTGAAAAAGTCTTTGACAGTGTATATCTTTTGCATGGAAAATTATTGTAAGAGAAAAGTTTAATTTGGGAAAAGGGGAAATGTGTGTGGAGTTGGTCAACATATAGGGAAAGACTAGTTCTGCATTAAACCTACGTTTAAACTTTTTTAGGAAACTTTAGAGAAATTTAAGAATGCACATTATCTTATTTTTCTTTTTGGGAAAAAAGGGAAAATATCACTTGAAAAGTATTAGTTATTTCTTTAATGACTTAGGCACATTGGAATTCTTGAGGATGCATCCATTTTCTTTTCCTTATTAAGACAAATGATTTACTTTCCTACAGAAAGAAAATGTGTTGTTTAAGGTACGGTGTGTAAAAGTGTGAACTTTCTTTTAATGGTATTTTAGCTTTTAATTACAGGCAACCTGTTGAAAATGAGCCTGAAAAAAAAAAAACGATAAAATTCACAAAACTAGAATTTCTGAACTCATCAGTAAATTTAATAGAAAATTAAACGATGTAATTAAAGGCAAAGTACCCTTGTGTATTTGTGAATTATAAAGTAATAATTTTATTTATATTTTTACCTAAAATATCCTCCATTTCCTGAGCCAACATACTGTTCTTACCTAAGAAAGTTGTTAACGTTGGAAGAATTACTTGCCTACTTCTAAATGGCCTGGACATTGTCAGTGTAACTATTAAGGGTCTTCTATGCAATGCAGGGAAGTTTATATTGAGAACAGCTGTGGTGTAGTGGCACTTCAGATATGAGATGAATGAAATGTGAATCATATGAACATGGAGCCTCTGATGGGCATGCAGAAAGATGCACCTGTCCTTCACTTGTGGAACCTAATTTTATGTCATAATATATTGTGACCCATAGCATTAACCTCACCTTGTGGTTCTGAAGTGTTCAGTGAGTAACCGGAAATGTTTTATTTTATACAATATGTTTGTGAATTTAAAATATTATTTTCCTACAGGAGAATATCAAAAAGACATACATGGCTCCGATTAAAAAGAAGTAATCCAGGGCCACTTGCGTGGCTCAGCTGTTAGGCATCTGCCTTCAGCTGAGGTCATGATCCCAGGGTCCTGGGATCAAGCCCCGCATCAGGCTCCCTGCTCAGCGGGAAGCCTGCTTCTCCCTCTCCCACTTCCCCTGCTTGTGTTCCCTCTCTTGCTGTGTCTTTCTCTGTCAAATAAATAAAATCTTTAAAAAAAAAAAAAAAAGGAGAGTGTGCTCATAAAAAGAGCACTCCTCTAAATTATGGGAGAAGCCCTCACACAGACCTCCTTTAAAAAAAAAAAAAAAGTAATCCAATGCCTCTACCATAGTTATTTAAAATAAATTAACCACTTAATAAATTGTGCCTTATGCTTAACCCTGGAATGCGATGTTCCCCTAGGTGTGATGGCAGTGAAATGTTCCACAGGACTTTTTACCTATCAACCTCATTTAATCCAGGGGATTCCCTATCCTAGTTACCAGTCTTAACAGAACTTCGGGCTAGAATTGCAACCTCAGTGGAAAGTTTTTGATTTTAGGGGAGAATTCCGAAATTCATCTAATGAATTTGACAAGAGGGAAAGCCTGTCAAATTGGAAGTTCATTTCTTTTTTTTTTAATTTGCTCTTCACTTTATTTTTTTCCCAAATACTTTTATTTTTTCAGTGTTACAAGATTGTTCATGCACCACACCCAGTGCTCCATGCAGTACGTGCCCTTCTCAATACCCACCACCAGGCTCGCCCACCCCCCCACCCCCTCCCCTCCAAAACCCTCAGTTTGTTTCTCAGAGTCCACAGTCTCTCATGGTTGGAAGTTAATTTCTCATGTCTGATGGACTCTATCTTTTCCATTAAGGAGGTGGTCCTTGTTCCCATTAAAAGTAGTCTTTCTGAATCCTAAATCAGTATTCTTGGTCCTTCTCCCTCCACCAGCACTCCACAGAAAGTCTGTACAGGAGCCAGAGGCACCCCCCATTCAATTGTAACCCTGCATTTGCATCTGGAGGGCTCCCTTAGACTTCTCCAGTCCCTAAAAAGTGCATATCCTGGGCAGTGTAAATCTGCATTAGCATTGCCTCCAAACAACGACATAAAGACAGTTTTGTTGCCATGAAAACTATTGAAAATATTGACTCACAGTGGGCCTTATAAGAAAGTTGTGTTTCCTCCCCCAGCATTTCTTCCCCGTGCATGTTGCAGAGTGCTTTTGAAGGTCCAAAGCCATGATGCGTGTGGAAGTGACTTTGGAACTGTTAAATGTGGCGCATGATTTAGACCCTTAATACGATTTGATGTGGAGCACAGAAAGCCTGAGTGGAGGTGTCCCTCTGGCTCAGTAGTTGGCTGCCTTGTGTTCCTTTTTGTCCACACATTTTGGCAGCTGGTAGACTCCCCAGCCTCTGGCAGGCTCTCCCCTGCAGGCTGGCAGGTCTGCTGTCCCACCTGTTGAAACTTCCTGCTCATCCGCTCCTGAAGGCCAAGTACTCTGCCTGGCATGCACCTTCTTAGACTTTTCTCTGCTGAGGCTGCAGCTCCCCACGTTGACACAATCCTGCGATCCACTGCCGGTGACAGCAAGCCAACAGAAGGAATATTTGAGCTCTTGCCATCCTCTTCTCACCGATTGTACCAGCTCATCCTGAAGCAAGCTAGAATAGGAACGCTTTGAGGAAAAAGCATGAGGGAACAGCAGCTGGCAGATGCATGGGGGCTTAGCGCTCTAGGCTACCCCAGACCAGGGCTGCGTGAGACCAGGAGGCTGGGCTTCCAGAGTCTTCCACCAGTGAACTCCACAGAAGGGAGTGTGAGGTCCATTCACCTGCCCTAACCCTAGCGAGCTCTAGTGTTTGTCGTGCCCAACTGACCTCAGTTTCTCCTAACTCTTATCATATTTGCCATCCCCTAGGCTAGACTTCTCTTATGTTTGCATTTTTAGTATTGAAGCCTTGCCTGGAAGGCCTTTAGCGATGACCTTGCCAGTGAGCCTCACCCACACCAAGAACTTCTCTCCAGGAGCAAGACTGCATTCTTTCTCTTCTCTGTCTCTGATGCAACCCCAACATGGACAAACCCCCTGGGCCTAAGGTAGAGCCACCCTGCTGACAGTGTATCCTTTCTGCCTGGAGACCTGTGCTGCCAAGTTCCGCTTGACTGACAAAATCTCCTTGTGTGTGTCATTGTTGGCAGGATCAAATCTCAGTTCTCCGCGCTCCTCCTGGCCACTGTAATTTGAGTTGCTGACTATCCACTCCAGAATTAATTCTTCATTAGGTCATTTGTTCTAGCCTAGCCCTAGCTTATTTCCGGTCCCCAGTGTTCCCTTGAAATCTGGCACACCAGCTGAGCCATGACATAGTCTACCTTCAGTCACCTCTACTGCAGGAAGTAGTGCTAGTATAGACATCCTGGGGCAGGCAGGATATCCTCCAACTACTGCTGTTCAGATAAAATTCAGGTGGGATTAAGCCAAAGTAAAATATTACCAGCCTGTTTTCAGAGAGGATGAGGCTACCAGATGTCTACTGCAGAGGACCATGCATTTATGGTTGGGAAGTATTCTTCGGCTACAGCCTTTTAATGTATCATAGGTAACTGTGGCCCTAGATTTAGATTCATACCAGAATATCCTGCCAAGGAGCTTTAGGAGAAGGGATCCACTGACAGCCCTTGTCCATCTCTCTCTCTCTCTCTTTTTTTTTTTTTGTTATCACTTTGGAGCAGGTTCTCTCACTGGAATCGCCCATGGGGACCCAGTCTGGAGAGAAACCCAGTTACTACTCAACTAAGAACGACTTCTTGCCCACAGCCATTTGGAATTTCCAGTTGTATTTGGCAGACTCCAAGAATCCATACAAATTTCAGATATTACTGGGTTCTTTATGTGTGTGCCTCTGGTCTCTGCCTCTGTGGTCACATTGCCACCTCTTATTTCTGTCTCTGTGTCTCCTTCCTTTATAAGGATACATGTGATTGCCTTTAGGACCCACCCAGAAAATCCAGGACAAGCTTCTCCTTCCAGAAGCTTTAACTATCACATCTTTTACCATATAAGGTCATATTAACAGGTTTTGGGAATTAGGATATGGACATATGTTTCGAGAAGCCATCAGTTAGCCAACTACAGATGTCAATGTTCTACTTTGTGATTCCCTATAGCATTGTGTGGCCTGTAAGCTTTGAAAAATTAACGCTCACAGGGGGCCTATTCCCTTTTTAGAGAGCAGTGGGAAGCAGATCCTCTTTATATTGAGCCAAAAATCTAATTCTCACTGTGCTTGTTTGCCCTCCTAATCATTCTGAGAATTATGAAGAAAATACTTCTGATCTTTCTTCCAGAAGAAAATCCTTAAAGTTCAACAGCTCAAAGTTAATGAAACCTGGTCTTCTATACCCCCTTGAAATTTTCACCTTTATTCTTAATCTATTCATTTGCATGCAATTCCTAAGATCCAACCCACCCCCCCACCTCTCCCCTCCACGCCCCCACCTCCCCCACCCCTCATGCACACACACACTCCCACACCCAGTTTCACTACCCTCTGACCCTAACCATTGGCTCTCTGGCTTTCATCCTCACCAGTTCACAAAAACCATTCTGCCAAGTCACCTGTGACCTCTTAGTCACAAAACGAGTGGTCCTTCCTCAGGTGTGCCCTTTAATCTCTAACCTTCCCCCTCTCTTTATTTTCAAAGCATCAGGCCTCCTGGCTCTCTTCCCTGTGGCTCCTCTGCCTCCTCCCAGCTTCCCCACCATGTCTCCTGAGCAGTTCGAGGCTAAGAATTTCTCCTCGGTTGACCCCCCACGCCTTTCTCACCCCCTCCTCCTTTTGCAACTGCATTTATTTTTATGGCTTCCAGGGGTCCTTTGGGTGGATCACACCCATTTCATGGTCTCCAGGCCCGGCTTGGCTTCTGGGAGGAGCATTTCCATGAGCTGGCTGGACCCAAGAGCCTTCGTCTGTTTCCTCCTCATCCTGCTCTCCTGGGGTTTCCTATTTCTATGAATAGCATGCCCGACCATCCTACAGCTCAACATTTCTGAGTAATCTTGATTTATTCTCTTCCATTGCCTCCTACATTTAGTCAGATGCCAAATTGTAATAATTCAACCAAGTAATAGCTCAAACCTCTTGGCTTCTTTTCTTTTCCTATTACCAGTACCTTGATTTATTGCTTTTCCAACTTCAGTGTGCATTCAGATCACATAGAGATCTTGGTAAAAGGCAGGCTTTGAATCAGGAGATCTGGACTGGAGCCCGAGCATCTACATTTCTAATGAGTCCAGGTGATGGGGAAGCTGACATGAGTCCTGTACACCTTTCTTGCACGGTCTCTGAGCTTTCCAGATGATTTCACTCACTGTGCCCTCTTCGACCAATCCATCTGATAGAGATCGCTTTTATCTGATGATTTTTTTTTCTCCTATCCTCAGAAAACTTCTTTGACATCCCCTTCTATTATTACTGAATGACAATTAAATCTATTACATCTGCATTCAACTAGCATTTGACTTGTTCAGTAGCTTGGATTTACATTTTAAATTCAATTCCAAGTCTCAAGGTTGCCTTTCACTTTACCCTTAGCACTTTCCGTTCTGTATTTGCTCTGCCATTTTCATGACTTTCATGCGTTCTTATGCTGCATAGAATGCCCTTTCTTCCACATCCTCATGGGCCCAGATTTTAGCAATTTGTCAAGGACTGCTTAAACTGACATTTCTTACTATGAATTCATCTTTTAGTACTTTACCAGACTCTCAGTTTCATCGCTGGTCACATTTACTCGTGTGTGTGTGTGTGTGTGTGTGTGTGTGTAAATTATTTCAAACATTGGAGTGCAAAGTCCTTGAAAATGCCATGTCTCATTTGTCCTTGATTGCTCTAAAGGACCCTATGTGGAGTCTCCTGTAAATGCTCAGCACACTCATCAACATATAAAATATGTAAATACAGTATATTGGCTGCTTTCTCATTATGGAAGTAGTAGAGATTATACTGAAAATCAAACATGACCACAAAAATTGATGACGAAAGCGAAGGTCTGTCATGACCCAGTGCCCCATAAGAAAAACTATGGTTAACAATTTGATGCATGATTCTCTGATACTCTTTTAAAGTAAGCTCTGCCCCCCAATGTGGGGCTTGAACTCATGACTCTGAGATCAAGAGTCACATGCTCTCCTCACTGAGCCAGCAAGGCACCCCAGTCCTCTTGTATTTTTCTATATACATCCGCACATCTACTTTATACAAAACTGAGATAATAGTCGATGTTTGTGACCTGACTTTAACTATAAATCTACCTCCTTATTTTTTTTTAAATCTGCCACATAGCCCATAAGATCTACTGATCTCATTGCATAAAAATCAATCCACTTCAAATGGCCGTGCAGTATAGAAATACATTTGCTTTGAAATTCTGATCAGTTAAGCATTCAGCACTCTCTCTGCCCCCAGGATTAGACACTTTGGATTTGTAAGAGTAAGACATAGTACCCACAAGCTTCTCTTGTACCCTCAGGCTAATGTTGGCCAGTAGACTGGTGGAAATCTAATGGTCACTCGTATTTGATCTCAGATTGCAGTCCTCATGTTTGACGACATGTACTTTTGGATAGCTGAATTTTATATTGAAATTTAAACTTTCGCATACTTCAGATCTGTAAAGAGCAGATGATTCACTTTGAATTCTGAATGTGGACAACATGTGTTTATCTAACATGCGTATCTTAGTTTTTGTTTCACGAATGAATCTAAGCTTAGAGAAAAAAGGACCAGAAAATCTTTAACAAAGATCTAACAGAATCGTTTTGTGTATTTAACAGAATGGCAATTTAGGGAGAAGTGCCAAGAAAAAACTAAAGGTCAGATGTACTATGTCTTAGAATGTTAATAAGTGAATGCATCCTAAAAGGCATTTGTTCAGAAGACAATTCTTATAGAAGTCAAAATCAAAATTCCTCTAAGAATTTTGGAGAGACAACTCTTTTTTTTTTTTAAAGATTTTATTTACTTATTTGACAGAGAGAGAGAGAGATCACAAGTAGGCAGAGAGGCAGGCAGAGAGAGGGGGGGAAGCAGGCTCCCTGCTGAGCAGAGAGCCCGATGCGGGGCTCGATCCCAGGACCCTGAGATCATGACCTGAGGCTTTAACCCACTGAGCCACCCAGGTGCCCAGGCGCCCCTTGGAGAGAGAACTCTTAATAAAGATGAGTGTTGTACTACTACCATATTTCTTCATTTTTGAAACATCAGTTTTTTGTTTTTTTTTTTTTTAAAGATTTATTTATTTATTTATTTATTTGAGATAGATAGAGAGAGAAAGCATGAGAGGGGAGAAGAAGGTCAGAGGGAGAAGCGGACTCCCCACAGAGCCGGGAGCCCGATATGGGACTCGATCCTGGGTCTC
>JAPYYJ010003815.1:0-11114 GCA_028533885.1 Nasua narica
AAAGCATCAATCAGGGTCAGCAGCTGATTAGTTGTTGGTGTCTTTGACAGGCTCTTCCATCTTGATTGCTCTCCCTCTCTCTTCTGCCATCTCAGCCACTATATTACATAGCTAACGCTGAGGGTAGAAAATTCTGTGTGTCAGCTAACAGTGAATTTCTCCCCTTTGCTTATTATTACATCCAAGTTAGTCTCTCACTTCAAATTACAGAATGAAGCTTGTCAACAATGTATGGTAATGTGAACCTTGATGAAGCACTGAGTGGTAATAGGTAAAAACAATTGCATTTTAATAAAAGCGTCTGTTCTCCATAAGGCAGAAAAGTTACATGAGGTGTGCTTCTTTAGATGGCACAATAAAGATTAAATATGTCAAGCTTTAGAGGGTTGATAGTTGAGGAATAAATTATTTTTAAATGAGGAAAACAATACCCTTGAGATGAATTCAGGTTCTGAAAGTACAATAGTAATTAGCACTAAAATGATCACTAAATTTATATTTATTTCCTCTTAAAAGTTTGCTCAGGCCAATCATTCATTACTAAGATATGTTTTCAAACTCCATTATGAACACTGTAGCTTATCTGTGAGCATGAAGAACAGATGGTATGAATTTAGTTGCAGAAATATTTGAGCAAGTCGAAAAGATATGAATTTTGACTTTATTGACACTTAAAATTGTCTAGCATATGTGCAGCTCTTGTCACTAAACACAAAGTTAGAAGGGACAGATCAAATAAATCAGAATTAAGGAGTACTTAATCAATTTAATTTCTATTTGTACATAGAAGTCAGTGTGACAGTATCAAGTACTAAGAAACAATTTAGATATGATTCAAATGACATTACATAGATTTAGTAGCAGTGTAATTCCATGTATTTCCTGTTTTCCTTTTTCTCTATCTATCATATACTTATGTTCAGTGCTTGAGGTTATTCCACAAATAAATATGGGCACCCATTATCTTCAATACTACACATTTCAACTTCTACTCAATAGTATATAACTAACAAAAGTAAAAATTGAGTACAAGTGTATAATTATGAGTTTGTAAATTTTGTTAAAATCACTCTTCTCAAGAAATTAAAATATAAAGTCAGATATAAATATGAATAGTAATTGTAAATATCACCACATAATAGCATTAATCTTAATTTCTGTTTGAATTATATAAACATTTCATCTGACAATTTTTGGAGCAGGAATATAATATTTATGCATAAACATAAAGCAATTGTATCAGAACTTCGAAGAGAGAATTCAAAGTCTATGAAAAGTATGAGGCTGGTCGTGGCCACCAGTTAACTGAGGTGATGATTTCCCAGATGGAGTTGTTCATAAATGATGCATTATCTAGGTAAGAAAGTACAAAAAAAAATTAATAATGGACAAGTATAAATTGAAGAAATGTGCTACTAATTTCTAAATTTCAAATAATCTTGTGAAAAAATTATATTTAGTTTAAATGACAATCTTATTTTTTAAATTTTATTTATTTTAAATATCATTTAAATATCAAATATTAAATTTTAAATCTTTAAATTTATCATTAAATATCAATATTATTTTACATATTTATTTTAAATATCTTTAAATAAATGTTACTTGCTTTAAATACTAAATAAGCAGATACGTATTTTAAATAGTTTACATGTTTTAAATTTTATATTAAGTAGTATTAAATATTATCAGAGGAGAGAGGGACTGGTTTATTTTAAAATGCAAAATCAGGGAGACCTGGGTGGCTCAGTTGGTTAAGCACCTGCCTTTGGCTCAGGTCATGATTCCGGGGTCCTCGAATTGAGTTCCACATCGGGCTTCTTGCTCAACAGGAAGCCTGCTTCACCTTCTGCCTGCCCCTCCCCTTGCTGTGTTCTCTTTCTATTTCTTGCTCTGATAAATGAATAAATAAATCTTTAAAAAATAAAATAAAATTCAAAATCAATGTTGGAAAATTTGTAAGAATGTTGCAATATTAGCACAGAATAAAATGTGAATATTTCATGCATATAGTAAGCTATTAGTCAAAAGATTGCTAGGTAAGTAACATCCAAGTTTAACTAGATGTATAGGTCAGATTTTCCAAGCTTCAACCTGTCTAATAAAATATACTCTGTTAAGCTCTATGTAAAAAAGAAGTCTTACCCTCAAATTGTATCTAATTACTTAACTTATGATACATAAGTTAATTAGTCAGAATCATAATCAGAAATCACTGACTAGTGAGAAGGAACTTATCTTAGAAAAATTGTTTCAACTAAGGAATTACTTGGCCCATGGCTTAAGAACCCTCTCCTTCTGCTCTGTGGTCAGTGTCTGACTACAATATATTAAAAATTATGAAACCAGATGTGGACACACTAAGATCATGTGAGCTCTCACTTTCAGGAATTTTTAGCCCTAAAACAATGATTAATTAAAACCATTGTTTTTGCTAATATTATCAATTAACATTCAAGAAACTGCTTTCTAAAAAAAGAAAAAAAGCAACTGCTTTCTATTTTAAACTAAAGTCATAAATTATAGAATATTCCAAAGTATATGCTACTTTAACATCAATGACTTAGTTATAGTTATAGTAAATTTGTTGAAATAAGGGAACAGAACCCAAATTATGATGAATTGAGATGTGGTAGATAGATGGGAAGTTTTAGTTTTCTGGAGAGGTGGGTGATGTGGAAATGAGATACAGATTTTTTTTTTGAGATAAAGATTTTTTTTTAAGATTTTATTTATTTATTTGACAGAGAGAAAGAGATCATAAGTAGGCAGAGAGGCAAGCAGAGGGAGAGGGGAAGCAAGCTCCCCGCTGAGCAGAGAGCCTGATGTGGGGCTTGATCCCAGGATCCTGAGATAGTGACCTGAGCCGAAGGCAGAGGCTTTAACCCACTGAGCCACCCAGGCACCCCAAGATAGAGATTATTAATGCAGAGGACATTTATCCAACAATAACATTTCATTTATTCTAGAAAAATTAAGTGTCTATATGTTAAAAATAAAAATCTAGACAGAGAGCTTAGACTATTCATGAAAGTTAATTCAATATGGATCATGGATTGAAATTTAGAATGCAAAAATAAAGATTCCTTGGTGTCTCAGTTGGTTAAGCTTCTGCCTTCAGCTCAGGACATAACATCACTGTCGCTGCTCTCTCTCACTCTCTCAAATAAATAAATGAAATTTTTAAAAAAAACATAGTGATACTTCATGATATGTTAGTTTTGTTAAAAAAATAGGTAATTGAATGAGTAAGACTTTAAAAGGAGATAAATTTTAGAGTAGGGATGGTTTTGTCTAAAAAATAATTGGTAAATAAGTAATTTTAAATAATTGGAAACTCTGAAATTCTGTTACTTCCTTTGCGACAAAGTAGTTTTTATTATTTTAATGATAACTTTCTAACACGCCTACAATTTCTTCTAGTAGAGTAAGGTGTACATTTTTATATTAAAAATTCTTCATATTTAAAAATTATGGCTGATTTTCACAATCATTAGAGACTCATTTTTCAAAGATTTTATTCATTTATTTGAGAGTGATCAAGAGTGAGAGTGATGTTTTTCCAAATTAGCTAAGATAGCAAACAGTTAATATAGTCAGATTACTCTTTTTACTTAAAATTTAAGTTTCAGTATAAGTCAATGAACTCTGCAAATTTTTGCAAAGATTTTTTATCATGACAAATTTATGTCATAAAAATGAGTCAGAATGGACTATATTCTACTATTGTAACAAACAATCATCAATGACTGTGTGGTAAAGTAGATGGTGTTTTTTTTCTCATAAATATTGTACTAACTTGTCAAAAAGTGAAATGTGAGATACAGAACGCTAAAATAAATAATTTGTGCAATGGAGAACTATAAACAACAAATCAGTTAATATTTACTCAATATTTGGAAATATTTTCTAAGTTAAGTACTACATGGCTTTGGGTTGTAATGATAATGTAATATTTAATATATATTTCACTATGAAGTAAAAGTAACACAAATATAGATGTACATGTTTCTAGAAATTTCAGGATAAAAATACATAATTTTTTTCTATTATTTTCCAAAATACATTAAAGAGTCTCCCTGATGTAAAAATTATAATCATGCCATGAGTTACATTACAAAGTGTTTTGTGTTTTACTTAAAAAGGAAAGAAAATTCATAATTTTTGTTTATTATTTAAACCAAGTGGCTATTGGTATATGCTGTTTGGGTCACCCAGAAAAGATAAAATAAATGAATAAATAAATATAAATATATATAAATAAGTTTAAAATATATAAATAGAATATATATGCAAGGCTATTGCTTGTATATATAATACATACGAACATATTTAATGTAAATTACATAAAGAGATATATAACTTTACATATACATGTATTTTTCAAAAATAAACATAAAATATAAAATTGGGGAATATTTTAATTTGTTTCCAACATTGTAAGTTAGATAATACCACATTTATCAAACGAGGAACCAATAAATTGCTATTCACTAATCAGAAAAGCAAATACATTTTACTTTATTAGATTTTGTTGCAAGGAGGATTAATATTTTAGTTATAACTTGAATTACTTCTCTGTGATTACAAACTGTATCCTTTGTTCACTTTATGTCCATTAGAGATTTATTTACTTATTTTGTATTTTCACTGGTCATTCCTACTTTCTTGCTCAGAGATTCAAGGAATCCTGTGTATTTAAAATCAAGAGACTCTGGAAAAATAAAAGTGTCTTATTTATCTCCTTAGAATTAATTAAAAAAATCTTGTATTACTTTAAGATATTTCTCTCATCCCTAACTTGATAAAAAAGTGGTTGCATCCTTGATTTCATGTAAACATCAGAGCACACTCAGTTGTTGTGTATCCACACTTCGCCTACATCCTCAGTTATTTACTCAAAAATAATTTTAATTTGTCTGTGTCAAGTTTCCACCAAGGAAAACAAATAAACCCATTGCCCACTATGGACTATAGTGATTATAAAATTGGATCCCTATCCCAGAATCTAATTGTTGAGACTACCAAACAATAATAATGTTTACATGAGCAAGATATTTAAGCTCTTAAAATTAACTTCTTGTTCAGTGCTCCATGAGCTATTCAGTTATGGAAGCTGCCAAAAGAGTATGCCTTACTTGAATATCAGAGAGACCACCTGGATGGATTGTTGTAGCAGAACCTGGGTTCAGTAAATATTTTTATTTAAAAAGAAATGAAGTATATAAGCAATTCAAGTGTACATTGATAGATGAATGGAGAAAGATGATATGATTATATACATATATATAATCACATGACTATGTGGAGATATATATATATGTATAAATAATTGAATATTAATCATAAGAAAAGAATGAGATCTTGTCATTTGCAACAATATGGATGGATTTAGAGGGCTTAATGCTAACTGAAATGAGTCAGAGAAAGACAAATACCATATGCTTTCATTCATATGTGGAATTTAAGGAAAAAAAAACAAACAAACCAAAAAATAGATACTTAAATATAGAGAACAAATTGGCAGTTACCAGAGGGGAGGTGGGTAGGGGATTGTCAAAGTGAAGGGAAGTAAAGGGAATTAAGGGTACACATCCTACATGCACTGAATAATGTATAGAATTGTTGAATTACTATATTGCACACCTGAAACTGATATGACAATGTAGATGGAATTTAAATATTTAATTAACTAATTTTTTAAAAAGGATATGTACTATGGAAGTCCTTAATATACAGAGGTGATTTTCTTAGTATACCATCATGATAAAGATCACTCAAAGTTGTTTACTTTATTTTTTTTTCCCTAGCAAAGGCAATGAACTTAAGTTCTATTGTCAGGGGCACCTAGGTGGCTTTGTCAGTTAAGCATCTGCCTTCAGTTCAGGTCATGATCTCAGGGTCCTGGGATCAAGTTCCATGTGAGGCACCAGCTCAGGGGGGAGTCTGCTTCTCCCTCTCCCTCTACTGCTTCCCCTGCTTGGTTCTCTCTCTCTCTCTCTCTTGCTCTCTCTCTCTCTCTCTCACACACACACACTTGCTCTATCCCTCAAATAAATAAATAAAATCTTTTAAAAAGAGATCATATTGCCTATATTCATGTGTCCAGGCATCCCAGGGCGTGTATTCATATGACTTTCAGGCTATATTCTCTGGTACATTTAAAGAATAAACTAATCCTAAATATTCAATTCTCAAATTACCAGTTGTCTTAACTTCAGTGTCATCATGCTCAAAATATTTAAGCTTACTAGTTAAAATTTTAAAAGAAAAATACTAAAAACAAAAGAAAACAAAACGCAAAAACAGACCATGTGGCAGGACACAAATTTTGCAATTGCCATACAATTCTCTCTTAGCCTTCCATTTCACCCAGTAAATTAAATGCCTGTGTTTTGTACCACAGTTTTCCAGAAAATTTTCTTACAGTAACATATCAAATGTTCATGTGGTTATAAAGAAATATTCAGGTTTATGAATGTGACCCAACATATGTGGTCATAGGATTTTGATTTAGCAGAGGCCTCTTACTTTGAGAAAAGTCATTCAGAGATAATTCTCCAGAAATGTGAAATTGATCATCTCTCCATTTGGTATGCTAAATGAACTTTGAACACATAGAAAGCCAAAATGAGAGAAAAGTAACACCAAAGTGACGTTGATACAGGAAACTTCTGGGGTTACACAGAGCTCATACCTGAGATCTGACAGAATAATTTCTGTTTAGTTTTATGAGATATGCTTATCTATCTATCTATCTATATATATTTAATTTGTACATAATATATATCTTTATAATAATATACCATATAATATTTATAATAAACATATTATATATTTTATTATAAAACATATAATATTTACATAAAGTTTCTCTTTAGTTTCAAGCTGGAAACCTTGGTATCTATTATTGTAACAAAAAGTGCTTTAACTAACGATGTCATTACACACTAAATAAATGAAAAATTACAAAGTATTTTCATCAAAATTATAACTGGAGTTAAACTGACAAGCAAAATCCAACAGTGGTATAAATACTGACAGAAGTTATGCAAATAAAGAGCGAAAACAAGTCAGGGCTGCATAGTTCATTCATTTATCATTTATACATAATTATTCATTTATAATTTAATTTTATTATGACATTTATTTATTTGGTTGGTTGTTTGTTTATGAGAGAGAAAGCCTAAGCACATGGGGAAGGACAAAGGGAAAGGGAGAGATTTTTTCTTTTTTATTTTAAAGATTGTATTTATTTGAGAGAGAGTGACCATGAATGGAGGGAGGTACAGATGGAGAGGGAGTAGTAAACTTCCTGCTGAGCAGAGAATCCAATGTGGGGTTTGATCTCAGGACCCTAGAATCACAAACTGAGCTGAATGCAGACACTTTACTGACTGAGCTACCCTGACACCCCAAGAGAGAGATAATTTTAAGTAGGCTCCGCTGATTATGACTTGAGCTAAAACCATCAGTCAGACACTTAACCAACTCAGCCACTCGGGTACCCCTACACATAATTATTCAAATATGAACTATTTAGAAATTTCTTAGGAAAAAATAAAAACTGCCCTATTTACATTTCTAACCTTGAAAGAATTTCTGATACTCAACATCCCCTGCTGTCAAAAACCATAAAAACAGTGAAAATGCATGAGATGGCCAGTTTCAGACTCTGGACAATAGGCAGCAAAGAACTTTGAGAAAGTTCTTTGAGAAACTGAGAAAATAAGGTGAGTTCTATCATTGCCTTGAATTTCTCTCTGGGGGCACTTTCTAAATGTGGTGCTGAGAGGTGAACCCAAGATGAGAAGATGGGTCTTGCTGAGTTAGAGAAACACAAACAGAAGCTAAAACAATTTGAGACATCTGGAATTCTCAGGGCACAGCAATGTAATAGAGGGAGCTACACAGAAAAATACTTGCTGAAATCTACATCTGTCACCCTGAGTCTGTTCCTCAATATCAGCCTACGCATACATGGGGGCAAAATTTCATGAGACTGGCAAGGAACAATGGCTTCAAAATAAGCTATATTATTCTCAGTGCTTACACAAGACTGAGATAGTTCAAGCTTCAACCAGCCAAATTTGAAAGACTTTATTGAACATTGAACATCTGGCATCTAATGGAATGTGGCAGAAGAACTGTATATTAGCATTAGTGCTAGGATTAAGATTACTCTTAACAAGTTTTAAAAACAAAACAAACAAATATAAATGATTCGTAAGAGGATTACAATCATCTGCAAGTAATTTAACTTCCTTCTGAGGAAAATTCTGTCACTCTATGGGAAGGTAAAAAAAGTCCAGATATTAAAAAATACACAATTCCCAATGCCCATCATCCAATCAAATACTAATAAATATGTAAATACTAAATATAGCCTATAACCAGGAAGAATATTAGTCAACAGAAACAGGGACAGAAATGAAAAAAATAATATCTTTGCACAAAATAATTCAAAACATTTATTAAAAATATTCTTAACAATATAAAGTAAGCATAGGGGTACCTGGGTGGCTCAGTTGGTTGAGCATCTGAGTCTTGGTTTTGTCTCAGGTCATGATCTTAGGGGCATGGGATGGAGGCCTTCATCAAGGTCAGTGCTTAGGGAAGAATCTGTTTGAATTATCTCCTTCTCCCTTTGCCCCCCTCCTCCTGCTCATGCTCTCTCTCTCCCAAATAAATAAAATCTTAAAAAAAATTTAAAAATACAGTAATCATGGATATAGTGAAAACAGAAATAACAACTATAAAATACTATTATAAGGAACAACAACATCAACAACAACTCTGTAAAAAGAACCAAACAGATCTTTCCAAGAACTTTCGGGGTACACCTAAGATTTGAAATTCAAAAGAGATGACATTACCAAATCCTGGCGAAGATGTGGAACAACCAGAATTCTTAGTTAGCTACTCTTGGTGAGACTATAGACTGATTCAATAACTTACCCATTCTTGGTGAGACTATAAACTAATTGAAGAAATCATGTCCCTGGGCACCACCACATACCGCACCACTAGAGGCCAACATACTTTGGAGATCCGTTCTTAGCCTACTAGCTCAGCACAAATTTTGCTAACACCACTACCACATTCCTGAGCTTTCCTATGATCAGGTGCTCTCAGAGTCAGCCTAACCAGGTCTCACTAACACTACAGAGAGGAAGAACAGCTCATAACTAGCAAAGAGTCAGTACAGATATTTGTACTGAGAGAAAAATTAACTCAGACAAAAGAGTAGGGCATATGCGACACACATGTAACATTCCCTAGAAATGCCATGTTCTGGTGAACAGAGGACACTGCACTCACTGCATGGCAGTACAGGACCACTTCTTCATAAACCTACTACTTTAAAGAGTAGAAGACAGAGCTAACTTTCCTAACACAGAGAAATGGATAGAGAGATGTAGACACATGAGGAGATGGAGAGATATGTCCCAAATGAAAGAACAGGACAAAATCACAATAGGAGATCTAAGTGAAATATAAATAAATAATATGGCTGATAGAGAATTTAAAGTAATGATCATAAGGATACTGCACTTCAGAAAAGGGTGGAGAACATCAGTGAGACCCTTGACAAAAAGATACAAAAATAACATATCAGAGATGAAGAACTCATTAAATGAAATTAAAAATATAGTACATGGAATAAATAGTAGGCTACAGAAAGCAGAGGATTGTATCAGTGACCTGGAAGGTAGAGTAATGGAAAGCAATCAAGCTGAATAGGTGAGAGAAAAACAAATACTACATGAGAATAACTTAGAAAACTCAGTGACACGATCAAGGATAATAACATTCACATTATTAGAGATACACCCACCCTCCCCAGAAAAAGGGAGACAGAAAATGTATTTGAAGAAATGCTGAAAACTTACTTAATCTGGGAAAGAAAACAGAGATCCAAATTCAGAAGGCACAGACATCCCCCAACAAATTCAACACCAAAGCACATGGTAATTAAAATGGCAATAATTAATGGTAAATAAGAATTTTAAAGATTATAAGAGAAAAGAAGATAGTTGCATACAAAGGAAATCCCATAAGGCTATCAGATGATTTTTCAGCAGAGACTTATTTCAGACCTAAAGCTGCCTGCTGATCAAAAGTGAGGGAATGGAGAAACATTTATCATACAAACAATGTCAAAAGAAAACCAGAGTAACAATACTTGTATCAGACAAAGGAGACTTTAAAACACAGATTGTAAGTAGAGACAAAGAAGGACATTATAAAGGGGACAATCCAACAATAAGATATAACAATTTTAAACAATTATGAACCCAACATGAGAGCACCCAAATACATACTATAGTTGATAACAAACATAGAGGAATTAACTGATAGTGATATAATAATAGTACAATAATTCTTCAATGGACAAATCATCAAACAGAAAATCGACAAGGAAACAGTGACTTTGAATGACACACTGAAACAGATGGATTTAACATATATATTCAGAACATTTTATCCTAAAATAGAATACACATTCTTTTCAAATGCACATGGATAATTCTCCAGAATAAATCACATATTAGGCCATAAAACAAGTGTCAATAAATTCAAGATTGAAGTCATATCATATATCTTTTCTGACCACAACACTGTGAAACTGGAAATCAACCACAAGAAAAAATCTAGAAAGACCGTAAATACATGAAAGAAAAATTACATGTTACTAAACAATGAATGAGTTAAACAAGAAATCAAAGATAAAATCAAAAAGTACATGGAAACAAATGAAAATCAAAACAGAAACGAATGGTCCAAAAGCAGCAAAAAAAGTTCAAAGAGGGAAATTTATACAAGCTTACCTCAAGAAACAGGAAAAATCTCAAATAAACAATCTATTCTTACACTTAAAAGTTCTAGAAAAAGAACAACAAATAAATCAAAAGCAACAGAAGAAAGATGTAATAAGAGTAGAACAGAGGGGCGCCTGGGTTGCTCAGCAGGTTAAGGCCCTGCCTTCGGCTCAGGTCATGATCTCAGGGTCCTGGGATTGAGCCCCACATGGGGCTTTCTGCTCAGCAGGGAGCCTGCTTCTTCCTCTCTCTCTGCCTGTCTCTCTGCCTACTTGTGATCTCTCTCTCTCT
>JAPYYJ010003816.1:0-11111 GCA_028533885.1 Nasua narica
AGGGGCACGTACTGCATGGAGCACTGGGTGTGGTGCATGAACAATCAATCTTGTAACACTGAAAAATTAAAATAAATTTGGGGAAAAAAAAATAAAATAAAATAAAAAAAAAAACAGTTGGCTTATGTAGTTGGCTGCTGTCATGTTGGGGGCATAGATACAACTGTTAGATTTTATTGTGGGATAGACCCTTTAAGTATGATATAGTGTTCCTCTACATCTCTTACTACAGTCTTTGGTTTAAAAATCCAATTTCTCTGATATGAAAATTGCTACCCTAGCCTTCTTATAAGGTCCATTTGCATGATAAATGGTTCTCCATCCCCTTACTTTCAATCTGGATGTGTCTTTAGGTTTAGAATGAGTCTCTTGTAGGCAGCATATGGATGGGTCCTGTCTTTTTATCCAACCTGAAAGCCTGTGTCATTTCATTTTTCAGGCTTTTTACGTTGAGAGTAACTATTGAAAGATATGAATTTAGTGCTATCATATTGCCTGTAAAGTCCCTGTTTCTGTAGATTGTCTCTGTTACTTTCCGGTCTATATTATTCTTGGGTTCTTTTTTCTTTTATAGAACCCCCTAGCTGGCTTAGTGGTCACATATCCTTTCACTTTCTGCCTGTCTTGGAAGCTCTTTGTCTCTCCATCCATTTTGAATGACAGCCTTACTTGATACAGTATTCTTGGTTGCATGCTCTTCTCATTTAGTACCCTGATTATGTCTTGCCAGCCCTTTCTGGCTTTCCAGGTCTCTGTGGACAGGTCTCATGTTACTCTGATGTTCCTCCCTCGGGTAAGAAATCTCTTCCCCCTAGCTGCTCTCAGGACAGCTGCCGTGGCTCTAAGATTAGCAACTTTTACTAATATATACTGGGGCGTTGGTCTATTTTTATTGATCTTGGGAGGGGTCCTCTCTGCCTCTGGGACATGGATGCTTGTTTCCTTCGCCAGATTAGGGAAGTTCTCAGCTTTGATTTGCTCAAGTATACCTCTCTCTCTCTCTCTACGCCCTCAGGGATCCCAGTAATTCTGACTTTTGGATTGTTTCATGTTGTCATTGATCTTTCCAAATCTGATTTCATGGGCTTGTGGTTGTTTATCCCTATCCTTCCTGATTTCCTTCCTTTCTATCAGCTTATCTTCTAGATCACTAACTCGTTCTTCTTTCTCATTTACCCTGGCATTCAGAGTATCCAGTTTAGAGGGCATCTTCTTCATAACATTTTTAATTTCAGCAAAACCAGCTCTACATTCTGCTCTTAGAGAGTCTATATTATCGTTAATACTTTTCTCAAGCCTAAACAGCAACTTTATAAATGTTATTCTGAAGTCTTTTTCTGACATATTCCTTATATCTGTATCCATTAAGTCTGTGGCAAAGGCCATTGTCTCTGGGTCTTTTCTTTGTTGGGAGTTCCTCCGCCTAGTCATTCTCTTGAGGGATGGCTGAGGGAATGTACAGAGTCCAAAATATCAACCACGACTCAGGCAAGATGAACTCGAGGAAAATCCAGAGCAGTTGGAAGCCACCACTAACCCACGGTGGAGTTTTTCTTGGTGTAGAGATTCAGATAGATAGTCTTACACCTCATGCTGATTTCGTAGGTGTTCAGGATGGTTTGGTAGATACCCAGCTCAATTCAGGGGACTGGTGGCAACGAGGACCCCTACTCCTCCACCATCTTGCCTCCTTCCTCCCAGTTGCAGATAATTAAATTCCAGTTTATATCATAAATGTGTTTTGATATCTCAACTGTTCTCATTGTTTGAGGAATGGCAAGAAGTAAGTAAAGCTGAAGCATAAAGTACAAGGGAGGTAGGCAGGCATGAGTTTATGGAAGACCTTTGTAAGCCAGGGAGGAAGTCTGGAATTTGTCCGGTGGAGAAGGGGGGACAATTAAAAACAGGAAATAACACAGTACCCTTGGCACCTTAGAAGGAGCACTGTTGCAGGGTAGAGAACGATTGAGGAAACACCCTGGAAACTGAAGGACCAGTTAGGAGGCCATATGAGATGTCCAGGAGAGAAGGACAGCAGCAGGACAGAAGTGAGGTACAGATGGCAAGAACCAGGTGGATATCGGAGATACTGAGAAGGAAGGTTTTTGCAGAACTTATCATTGAAAAGTTGTGGGAGCCAAAGAGAGGATGTGGCAAGGGAGGCGGTAGGCAGGTTAAGGGACCGGTGCAGGACTGGCAGAGTCTGAGGTTCTAAGAGAAGCATCCATAAACAGCTATGTTTATAGAATCTGGGGCTTGGTGGGGAGACCAAGACTTAAGAAATGATTTGAGACTGGGGAACCTGGGTGGCTTAGTTGGTTGGGGTCAGGTCATGGTCCTGGGCTCCTGGGATCGAGTCCCACATCAGGCTTCCCCTGCTCTGCGGGGAGACTGCGTCTCCCTCTGCCCCTGCCTGCCATTCCCCCTGCTTGTGCTGTCTGTCTGTCTGTCTTTCTCTCTGCCAAATAAATAAAATATTTATAGAAAAAAATGATTTGAGATTAATGAGCATTTATTTTTAAGCTTTTATTTATTTATTTGAGACAGAGAGAGCACAGCAGGGGGAGTGGCAGAGGGAGAGGGAGGGGAAGGCTCCCCACTGAGGAGGGAGACTGACATGGGACTTGATCTCAGCACCCTGGGATCATGATCTAAGCCAAAGGCAGACACCCAAGGCAGACTGAACCTCCCAGGTGCCCCAGATAATAAGCATTTAAATATATTTCTTTAAAGATCTTATTTATTTATTTGACAGAGATAGAGAGCACAAGTAAGTAGAGCTGCAGGCAGAGGGAGAGAGAAGCAGGCTCTCTGCTGAGCAGGGAGCCCGGTTTGGGGCTTGATCTCAGGACCCTGGAATCATGACCTGAGCTGAAGGCAGTCACTTAACCAACTGAGCCACCCAGGCATCCCAATTAATGAGCATTTGGATGAAAACTGAAGCCACTGAAATGCTGAGTTAGGGGAGATGAGGGCCCAGATGAGAGCCCCAGGAGGTGAGCAGAGAATGAAGAGTTCACACAGGTCACCACTGCACCCAGACAAATACAAAGAAAAGCCAAAGGAACTCAAGGGAAAACATGTTTCAAGGATCAAGTCATAGTAAAGTACTTAAGGCTGCAGAAACCGCAAGCAAAATGCAGGCTGAAAAGCAGCCACTACAGTTATCCATAGGGAAGCTACCAGAAACCTTGGTGAGAACAGTTTCACTTCCATGATAGGACAGAAGCCAGAAAGCAGTGAACCGAGAGATGAAGGAGCAATGGGAAGTGAGATCATGGGGACCATGTATGGAATGTAGAGGAAGTTTAGGGCCATGAAGGGGAGGAGAGAGATGGAATGGTACCTAAAGGGACATGGAGTAGCTGCTCAATGAGAATATGATTTTCTAAACAGTTTTGAACAGTTTCATTTGCTCTGACTCCTTAAAGGGATTCCCTCTCTTTTGAAATGTTGACACCTTTTGCTTTCCTTATAATTCTTCCCTATTTGCTTATTCCCTGATGGACCAGTGGCGTGCTGGTGAATACTAACAACAGGCTCTTGGTTGGGGGATGGTACTGTTGAAGGAAGGGGGAGGGGACTGTCATTATGTAGGTAGTTGACCATGTCTGATGTAGCACACAGCAGACAAGGTCTTAGTGCAACTTCTGACACATAGTTCTCAATAAATTGTAACTCTAAAAAGAGACTGAAATAATTAAAGAAGGGCAGAAAAATGTATGTATGAGGATGTTCAATCATGGTATTTATTATAACGAAAACCACAGAACTACCAAAATGTCTAATGACAGGAGAATGTCTAATTTACATACATTCATATAATGGATTGTCACAATAGCCATTAAAAAAATCTTCCTTTGGAGCGTATTCACTGCCATGGGACAATATATATTACTGAGTGAAAAAAACAGAATGCAGTCCTATATATTGGCCATAGAATCCTAATTTGGTGAACTAAAAATGCAGGGTAAACAGGACCGATGCTTAAGTACTTATCTCAGGGTGGACTGGTTATAAATGATTTTAATTTTCTTTAGACTTTCGACTACAGTGACCACCTATTCATGTTTATAATTAGAGAATATATTAAAAATGTAACATGGAGCTTATGACACCTATCTCAAAAGGTTTTTACCAGAATTAAATGCCCACTACATGCCTGGAACTTAATGGGGACATAAGAAAAATGAGTTCCATTTCCCAAGCAAACAGAGACTGATGGAATCATTCATCAAGTAACGATGGTAATTGAATGTCTAGCTCCCTCTAACCAAATATAGCCAAACACACGATGGCTGAACAGTAACCGAAAGCCATCCATGGCCATGAAGAAGGGCAAAACAAAACGATTCATAAAAAGATCAGAACAGATATGGGCCCATGTTTCCCACTGTTGATATGGGAGCAGTGGTCAGCTAGGTTCAAGGTGAGAAAAAAGCCAGCAGAGTTGGAACACAGAAGGATTGCTGAGGGATACAAACTCTTGGGGTCAGGCTTTGGCCGGTGACAGTAGCAAACACCCAGTCTAAGTCCAGATGGTTACACCAGAGGATGTGCTGGAAGGATTCCCCTGGCCTGCCCTGGGCATGGGCTGCATTTCTGGATCTGTCCAGTTATCTGGGCCTCTGTGGTGAGCAGGGTAAAGCCCAGATTCATGCAGAGCTATTCTTCCATTCACATACACTCCTGTTTTTGTAAAGAGAGTTCCCAGGGAGAATTTTCTTTTAATTCAAGCCTGTACTGATAATAGCTAGGGTGACCATATAATTTATTATCCATATTAAGGCTCTTATAAAAATGAGAGGGAATCCTGTTAATAACTGCAGTGGGACAACAAGGGTAAACACAAACTGTCCCGGGCAGTGGCGGGCCACCTAGTATGAGCACCGCACCTCCCAGCAGGAACAGCAGTCCCCAAGGAAGATGAGCTGTTTGCAGGTAAAAAGAACGCCTCAGAGAACATAATCCTTTAGTGTCTGGGTTGGACTCCTTGCTCCCCTACCTGCTGGTTGTGTGACTTTAGCGAGTTACTTAACCTTGCTGTGCCTAAGTTTCCTCACCTGTAAAGTAACAATAGCACTTCCTACGGGGGTTATTGTGAGTGCTAAACAAGTGAACACAGGTAACACAGTGGGTGCTACATCAGGTGTCAGCTGTTAATATTCTCTTCCTGAAGTCAAAAATTGGAAGCACATCCAGATTAGGTCTGCAGCCTCAGGGTCAACAGAAGGGGTGGAGACAGATGCATCTCTTGACTGGCTCTCAGGACCTGCCGCACAGAGCTTGGAAGAGCAGAGTCAGGAATGTGTTTGGGAGAGAGCTCCCAGAGGCACCTTCCAGGAGCTGTGTGACCAAGGACAATGCCCAAAGCCTCTCTGTTTTTCAGTTCCACCACCTGAATAAAAATAATGATAATGTCTTCCCCACAAAATTGGTTGGGGAATTAAATGAGGTCGTATATGCAGGAAAGCTCTGGAAAGAAAGAATTTTGGAATTCTAAAGCTGCTCAATATTTTTTTGTTGTTTTTGTCTCATTAAATATTATTTATATAAAGAAAACCTGCCAATTTTAAGTGTATAGCTTAATAGTTTTTAGTAAATACATACAATCGTGTAACCACCACCACAATTAAGGTATAGAATAGCTCTCCTAAACTATTTCCTCCGCGCTCCTGGCCTTAGATGCCCTCCCAAACTCCAACCCAAGCAACCACTGTTCTACTTGCTGTCACTGGTAGTTTGGTCTTTTCTGGAATTTCATTTAAATGAAATAATATAATATATAATCTTTTATGCTTGGCTTTTTAGGTTAGCATAATGTTATTCATGCATTTCTACATGTACTAATAGTTCATTCTTTTCTTTCTTTTTTTTATAGATTTTATTTATTCATTTGAGAGCGAGGGAGTATAAGCAAGAGGCAGAGCATGAGAGGCAGGGAGGGGCAGAAGGAGAAGGAGAAGCAGGTTCCCCCCTGCTGAGCAGGGAACCCAACGCTGGCTCCATCCCAGGACTCCGAGATCAGGACCTGAGCCAAAGGCAGATGCTTAACTGACTGAGCCACCCAGGCACCCTAGTTCATTCTTTTCATTACCAAATACTAACCCATGATACGGATATACTGTAATTTTTTGATCCACTCACCAGCTAATGGACATTTGGGTTACTTCTGGTATTTGGCTTTTATGATAAAGTTGCTATGAGCATTTGTGCACCCATTTTTGTATGGTCATATGTTTCTCTTGGGTCAAAACCTTGGCCTGGAATTGCTTGGTTGTATGGTATATGAGTATTAAATTTTGTTCAATGTTTTTGAAAGAAATTATGGGTTGCTTTGTTAGAAATAGTGTGACATCAGGTGAAGAATCCATGCCACTATCGCCCTGCGTTGTTAGAATTTGTGTGCAGCTAGATAGCAATCAGTCACTGCTTGTACTTGCTGGGTCTTACTCTGTGCCAGACACTGGGTTAAGTGACTTACTTGCATTGTCCTATTCTGTCCTGTTCGACATCTCTACATCACGAATACTAATAAAATTTCCAAGGCAGGTAAGTGATAGAGCCAAGATTTGAACCCAGGGATTATGGGTACAGAGCCCACAGGTCTAACCACTGTGCACTACTGTGTTTGAGGTGTTGTTTTCCCTGAACACAACGTGGTTTAGTTCTGATTAACCTTCTTGTCATAAACAGAGGGCTCAGAGCACTTTGCACAAAGTTTGGAGGTTTCTGATCTCCTATCAGACTGCACATTAGTAGCCAAATGATCTTCAGAAATTTGTCAAAAATCACTTGCCAGCTGAAAACCTTGCAGTGGTTTCCCATTTCCCCTTAAAACTCAGCACAGTGTTCCCACCCATGCATACCTAGGTCTCTTCCCCACCTCTCCAGCCCTACCTTGGGCCACCCCTCTGTCAGATGAACAATCTAGGTACACTATTCTTCAAACACACTAAACGCTTTCCTGTACAAAGTACACCTTTTCTTTTTACCACATAAATTTGGTCATGCTACACATTCTGAGACCTGTAAAATATGTCTTGGAAGGTATTCCATGTCATAGTCCTCACTTCATTCTATTTGCTATTTCTCCCTTCCCTTCTTCCTCCCTCGTCTACTTTTTCCCTTCCTTCCTCCTCACTCAGTACAGCAGTGTTAAAAGTAGAAAGTGAAAACATCTCTTCCCCTAGATTGGCACTTTCCCGTGCCCCAAGGTGACCCCCATTCACAGTTCTGGTGTAAAAGGTAGTTCAGGCAGTTCTGACTCTGCCCCAAGGCCTGCATGGCCCCTGGCCACCCACACCCCCTCCCTTGCCATAGCTGTGTCAAACCAGGCCCTCCTAGGTGTGAAGTCATGCATGAGTGCTGGTCCTTCCATTAAATTGCTTTTTTTCTGTAGGAGCACCTGGCTGGCTCAGCTGATGGAGTGTGAAACTCTTGATCTCGGGGCTGTAAGTTCAAACCCCCCATTAGGTATAGAGATTACTTAAAAATTTTAAAAAATATTTTTAAAAATTAAAAAAACAGACACAAAGATAAACTTGAAATGGATAAAAGACCTCAATGTGAGGCAGGAATCTATCAAAATCCTAGAGGAGAACATAGGCAGTAACCTCTTCGACATCGGCCACAGCAACTTCTTTCAAGACATGTCTCCCAAGGCAAAGGAAACAAAAGCGAAAATGAACTTTTGGGACTTCATCAAGAGAAAAAGCTTCTGCACAGCAAAGGAAACAGTTAACAACAAAAAAAACAGGCAACCTACAGAATGGGAGAAGATATTCACAAATGACACTACAGACAAAGAAAGGTCTGATATCTAAGATCTACGATATCTCCTCAAATTCAACACTCAAAAAACAATCACATCAAAAAATGGGCAGAAGACATGAGCAGACACTTCTCTAAAGAAGACATGCAAATGGCTAATAGACACATGAAAAAATGTTCATCATCATTAGCCATCAGGGAGATTTAAATCAAATCCACATTGAGATACCACCTTACACAAGTTAGAATGGCCAAAATCAACAAAACAGTAAACAACCAGTGTTGGAGAGGATGTGGAGAAAGGGGAACCCTCTTATACTGTTGGTGGGAATGCAAGTTGGTGCAACCACTTTGGAAAACAGTATGGAGATTCCTTAAGGAATTAAAAATACAGCTACCCTATGGCCCTGCCATTGCACTACTGGGTATTTTCCCCAAAGATACAGATGCAGTGAAAAGGAGGGCCACATGTACCCCAATGTTCATAGCAGCAATGACCACAATTGCCAAACTGTGGAAAAAGCCAAGATACCCTTCAACAGATGAATGGATAAAGAAGATATGGTTCATATATACAATGGAATATTATGCCTCCACCAGAAAGGATGAATACTCAACTTTTGTATCAACATGGGTGGGACTGGAAGAGATTATGCTGAGTGAAATAAGTCAAGCAGAGAGAGTCAATTATCATATGGTTTCATTTACATGTGGAGCATAAGGAAAAGCATGGAGGACATTGGGAGTAGGAAAGGAAGGGTGAACTGGGAGAAACTGGAGGGGGAGACAAAACATGAGAGACCGTGGACTCTGAGCAACAAACTAAGGGTTTTGGACGGGAGGGGAGTGGGGGGTTGGGTGAGCCTGGTGGTGGGTATTGAGGAGGGCACGTATTGCATGGAGCACTGGGTGTGGTACATGAACAATGAATCTTGGAACACTGAAAAAATAAAATAAAATTAAAAAAATAATAATAAATAAAAAAATAAAATAGAAAGCACTTGGGGTGGGATTTTTGTATCACAAGCTAAATCTATTTTGGTTTGTTAATAAAACAGATTTTTGAGTAGAAAAAAAATTTAAAAACTAGAATATTTTTATCTATAAAGTACACCTGAAACTCTTGGCCCCTACAAACAGAGAGGAACACTCATGTGTGCTTTGCTGCAGGGAAATGTTAAGAGTCCAAATGTTGCTGTAGGTTGACAAGTGGCCCAAAAGTCACATTAGGAGAGCTAGCTATGTGGATGTGAGTCCCCACATCTGGGAAGACAGGCCTTTAAATGATCTTACTATTGAGTAAACTGAGGCAGGTCAGGCTTTGATGGATATAGGGAGATGCCCAGGAGAAAGAAGGAAGCAGCTCTGCAACTGCATTGCTTATGAGTCAGAATTCCTGGTGGCTCAGATTACCGACTCCCAAGAGGGAGTGTGCCAAACTTTCGGAAAAATTGTAAGAATAAGGTTTTCCCATAAAACCGTTTATCCAGACTCACCACTGAGGCACAAGTACAATGGCCGTCCCAGAGCTAGTCTCCCTGGAGCCACTGGGATCCAGGCTCCTAGCCTTTCCTCCACCCGCTCTCTCTGTCTGCAGTGTCCTCTCTTCCCTTCCCTAGCCATTATCCCTACGAAACCAACTCCTTCCAACTCCACCTCAACTGCCACCACCTCAGGAATTCCTCATGAGGAATCTCCCTCATGAGAGATTCCCTAAAGACATTCATTTCTTACCTATCTTTATATACTGTCAGCTCCTTGAGGGTGTGGATGAGTCCTCTCTCTCTCTCTCTCTCTCTCTCTCCCTCCCTCCCTCCCCTACAAGTCTAGGCAGTAGACTTTGCATTACCCTGGACAAGTAAACAAAGAAATGGCCAAGACCAGGTTAATGCTAATAAGTTCAGAGTCTTCCATACTCCCTTGGGAGAACCTGAACTAAATCAGTTCTATCAGCTGTACAAAACACTCAGTTAATGGATTCCAGTCTCCTTAAAGCAGTGGGAGAATTTCCCCAAAGTCATTCCTGAGGCCCAGGGCCTCCTCTAAGGAGACTTGGGAACTGGCTACTCTCACAAATTCCTGATTGCTCTCAAAGAGGTAAGAATCCAGCTCTCTACTTGATGACATAAAAGAAGGGAATAATTCCTTTTTCGTTTTTAAGGAAATACGGGCAACAGCAAAGTATGCAGGGGAAGGGGCACGCAGTGCTAAGCAGGTGAGGTGGGCTGGTGGGAGAGGACAGCCAGGCCCAGGGAGGAACCAAACCATGCCCGACACGGAGCCTTGGGGGTGCAACAGGGAGAAGGCAAGAGGACACGTGAAGCCTCCAGACCCCATGCCATCAACCCCACAGACAAGCCGCCAAGAGAAGCAAAGCCAGAGAACCCAAGTGGAGGCAGCTTATTTCATCAGCATCCAGCTGGTTAAAAATAACTTCACTTATTAGTTTAAGTGAGATCACCACAGGGCTGGAAATTCACTGTCAGTGAAACAAAAATACTGGAAGCAAGATGAGAAAAGTCTACTTTCATGATGAGCTTTATTTCAAAAAAGAAACACAGGAAGGAAGGTGCCTGGCTATTTCACAGGCTCTGTTTTCCTTCTGGGCTCTTTATGAGGCACACGTCTGCCATTTTTGGAGTTACCATGCTTCATTCTTCCCATCTTGCCAAAGAGAAGCAGAAGCACAGAGCTAAGTGCCATGAAGCATCATCAGGGAAAAGGCAACCTTAGGAGATGATACTGTACTGGCACGAACGCTGAGGCAGACCTCACCTACACTGCCGTAGAACCTCAAGGAACTGCCTGTCCTCGCCTTCTGCTGAGGCACTACACCTTCCTTCAGCACACAGATTTCCCTTGTTGCCTGCGCCACCAACAAAGGCTCCACTGAGGAAAAGCAACAGCTCCAGTGAGGAGGGCAGAGGGCTGTGTGGGAGGGGTTCACAGGCTCTTTCGAAAGGATGAAAGGCAGCTCTCTACAGGAACAGCACTCTCTCTGAGACACTCTGGGGAATCCATCCTGCTTTTCCAGAATGTTCAAGAGCGAGCAGCCCTCCCACTCTAATCTCCCCCTCAACATGCATTCCTGAGTACCCTTCATGGCCCACTGGAAGCCTCCTCAGAAATCAGGCCCATAGGTACAACCACTCTGGAAAACTGTATGGAGGTTCCTCAAAATATTGAAAATAGAGCTACCCTACGACCCAGCAATCGCACTACTGGGTATTTACCCTCAAGATACAAATGTAGTGATCCGAAGGGTCACATGCACCCGAATGTTTATAGCAGCAATGTCCACAATAGCCAAGCTATGGAAAGAACCTAGATGTCCATCA
>JAPYYJ010003817.1:0-11110 GCA_028533885.1 Nasua narica
CTGAGTCACCCAGGTGCCCCAAAAGCAAGTTTCCTAAATGAAAATGCAGACTCAAAGATAAAAATGAGTTTATGCAACAGGATAACATTTATACGTAGTTTCAAACCATACAAATAATACTAGCGATGGTTTACAGACACAGACATATGTAATAAAGATATAAAAACATTGATGAGAATGAAAAATACTTAATTTAAGATAGTGGTTTCTCAGAGCAGGAAGGAGGAGAGAGTAAGGAAGCAGATCCAAGAGAAGTAGTGAGGGAGTTTCAAAAATGTGTGTACTGTTTCTTCCTCTTTAAAGAAATCTGGGGAATGTCCACCAACAGATGAATGGATAAAGAAGATGTAGTACATAGATACGATGGAATATTCCTTAGCCATCAAAATGAAATCTTAGCATTTGCAACAAGGTGGATGGAACTAGAGGGTATTATGCTAAGCAAAATACGCCAATTCGAGAAAGACGATTATTATATGATTTCACTCATATGTGGAATTAAGAAACAAAACAGAAGATCATAAGGAAAGGGAGGGAAAAATAAGATAAGACAAAACAGAGGAGACAAACCATAAGAGACTCTTAACTCTAGGAAACAAACGGAGGGTTGCTGAAAGGGAGGCAGCTGGGGGGATGGAGTAACTGGGTGACAGGCATTAAGGAGGGCACATGATGTAATGAGCACTGGGTCCCATAAACCACTGATGAATCAATCACTAAACTCTACCTCTGAAACCAACAATGCACTACATGTTAATTAACTGATTCTAAATTTAAAAAAATAAATAAAATAATCTGGGGCAAGTATTACAAATGCTAAGATTTGACAAACCTGGGAGCCAAGTACCTTGGTATTCATTATTATTATATTATTTTCTATATGTTTTAATGTGGAGTTTTTTTTGAGAAAGGAAAAAAGACAAGGAGGGCTTTCTGAATTGTCAAATTATATGACTAGAGAGCATATCTTAATTTCTCAGGAATGTCATCTCAACCCTCAACCCCAGATTCGTGCTAATTCTGTCAAATTAGAATTTTTTATAAAAATTTGTTTTCCAAGCAGAATTTTTAAAAAGTTAACTGGTTAATCAGAAGGTTGGGAAAGCTGAGTCAAAGAGCATTTAAGGCACAGAGATTTACATGATTTTATAGGCAGGGGATACTTTAGTAAGTTTGCTAAAGGAGAGATTGTTATGGACTGAATGTTTGTGACCCCTCCCCCCCAAATTTATATGTGGAAAGGTGATGGTATTAGGAGGTGGAGGTTTAGGGGGGTAATTAAGTCATGAGGCTGGAACCCTCATGGATGGGATTAGTGCCCCTATGAAAGGTCCCCCAACGAGCTCCCTCACTCTGTTTCTGGCCTTGCAAGGCTGCACTGAGAAGCTGGGGGTCTGCGACACAGAAGGGGGATCCCACCGGTATCTGGCTATGTGGGCACTCTGACATCAGACGTGCAGCCTCCAGAACTGTGACAAAGGGTTTGTAGTTCTTTATAAGTCTCCCAAGCCACGGGACTTTGTTAGAGCAGCCTGACCCACTAAGACAGAGATGAAACGAGTTAATGTAGCCCAGGGAATTAAAACTATAAGCCTGTCTTACATGAAATGCTAAAGAAAGTTCTTCAAGCTGAAATGAAAGGACGCTAATGAGTAACATGAAAACTTCTTGAAAGTATAAATTTCACTGGTAAAGGTAAGCATACAGTCAAATTCAGAATACTCTAATACTGTAATATGGTGGTATATTAACCAATTAATCCAGTATAAAGGTTCAAATATCAAAAATAACCAGAGCCACAATAATTTGTTAATACACAATATAAAAAGAGATGAGTTGAGACATCAAAACATAGTCTGGGAGTAAGGAGTAGAGTCTTTGTGTGGAATCAAAGTTCAATTGTTATCAGTACAAAACAGGTTGTTATATCTATAAGATGTTTTGTGTAAGCTTCATGCAAAAAGCAAAAATCTACAGTAGATACACAAAAGAAAAGGGAATCGAGCACATCACTACAGAAAAAGATAATCAATTCACAAAGGAGGACAGCAAGAGAGGAAGAAAGGAAAAGAGAGGAAAAGGCCAGAAAACAATAAGATGGCATTATTAAGTTCTTATCTATTGATAATCACTTTAAATGCGAATGGATTGATTTCTCCAGTCAAAAGACATAGGGTTTCTGAATGGATAAAAAATAAGACCCAAGAAACGCTGAGTTCAAGAGACTCACTTCAGCTTTAAAGACATACATAGGCTCAAAAGGAAGAGATGGCTAGAGATATTCCATGCAAATGGAAACAGAAAGAGAGCAGGGTAGCTGTACCGTATTAGACAAAGTAGACTTCAGTCAAGAGGGAGATGAGTGGGGGATGGACTAGATGGGGGATGGATATTAAAGACAGCACTTGTGATGAGCACTGGGTGTTGGGTGTAAGTAATGAATCACTGATTTCTACTCCAGAAACCAATATTGCACTGTATGTTAACTAACAAGATTTAAATTAAAATAAATAAATAAACAAACAAATAAATAAATAAAGCTATAACAAGAGGGGCACCTGACTGGCTCAGTGGGAAGAGCACGTGACTCTTGATTTTGGGGTTGTGAGCTTGAGCCCCATGTTGGGTGCAGAGATTACTAAAAATAAATAAACTTCAAAAGAAAAAAAGCTGTAACACGAGGTAAAGAAGGTCATTGTATGATGATAAGAGGGTCAACTCATAAACAGATATAACAATTATAAAAATATATGCATCCAACATTGGAGCACCTAACATATACTAAGCAAATACCAACAGATCTGAAGGGAGAAATAGGCAACAGTACTATCGTGGAAGAATCAATACCCCACTTTCAACAATGGATAAACCCTCCAGACAGAAAATCGGTAAGTAAACATTGGACTTAAACTACACTTTTGACCAAATGGAACCAATAGACAAGCAAAGCATTCCATCCAACAATACACAATACACACACACATACATATTTTATGGTGTATATATATTATTATGTATATTGTTACATGTAATCTATTAGTATGTAACATTGTATATATTATGTATACTATTCAGCCATAAAAAGGAAATCCTGCCATTTGTAACATGACTGGACCTTGAGGGCATTCTGCTAAGTGAAATAAGTCAGAGGGAGGAAGTTGAGTACCATATGACCTCACTTATCTGTGGAATCTACAAAAGCTGAACTCAGAAACAGTAGAATGGTGATTGTCAGGGCCTTGGGTGGGTGGGGGGTGGAGAGAAACGGAGAGAAGTCAGTCAAAGGGCACAAAGTTTCAGTTATAGGGTGAGTGAGTTCTAGGGACCTAATGTACAGCATGGTGACTATAGTTAACAATACCCAATTATACATTTAAAAGTTGCTCAGAAAATAAATCTTTATGTTTTCATCGCAGACACACACACACACACACACACACACACACACACACAATGAAAAGGTAATTAGGTGAGGTGATGGAAATGTAAATGCAGTGGTTGTAATCATTTTGCAATAGATGTGGGTATCAAATATCAGGGTGTATACCTGAAACTTACATAATATGGTATGTCAATTATATCTCAATAAAGCTGGGGGAAAAAATAGAAAGTTGAAGAAAAAAAATAATGAAAAATGCAGAAATAATGAAACAAAACAAGCATAAAACGAAGGAAAACAAGGGACGCCTGGGTGGCTCAGTTGGTTGAGCTCCTGCCTTCGGCTCAGGTCACGATCCCGGTGTCCTGGGATCAAGTCCCGCGGCGGGCTCCTTGCTCAGCAGGGAGCCTGCTCCTCTCTCTGCTTCTGCCCGCCTCTCTGCCTGCTTGTGTTCTCTCTCTGTTAAAATAAATAAAATAAAATCTTAAAAAAAAAAAAACGAAGGAAAACGACAAGCCCAAACTGACATTTTGAAATGATTAATATTTCAAATCAACCCTGAAAACCCAGGGTTGAAAATTGATCAACCCTGAGGTGCCTCACTGATTTGGCCAATGAACACATGACTCTTGATCTCAGGGTCATAAGTTTGAGCCCCACGTGGGGTGTAGAGATTGCTTAAATAAATAAACTTTCAAAAAAGGAATTGGTCAACCCTTAGAAAAACCAATCAAGGAAAGATAACAAAGTATGGTATTCTATATATGCAGTTAAAACTTAAGGAAATGTAATGGAATTATAAAAGCCACCTTAAAGGGATTAATAAAGTTTTCTGGATTTATAAATAGAATAATAAGAAAGGGGCACCTGGGTGGCTCAGTGGGTTAAAGCCTCTGCTTTCCGGTCAGGTCATGATCTCAGGGTCCTGGGATCGAGCCCCTCATCGGGCTCTCTGCTCAGCAGGGAGCCTGATTCCCCCTCTCCTTCTGCCTGCCTCTCTGCCTACTTGTAATCTCTTTCTCTGTCAAATAAATAAATAAAATCTTTTAAAAAAAAAGTATTAGAGCAATATGAATTTAAATGAAATTGTATAAACATGAAATAGTAGATATTTTTTAAAAAGAATAATATAATCAGTAAATGAAATAAAAGCTTGAGGAAGAACTGGGCTTTTAGCTTGTAAGAATAAAATATTAACTTTAAGAAACTAAAAAAGCTACATGGTTACATAAGATACTAACTTTGTGAGATGCTGGGTAACAGGTATATGAGAATGCTTTGTGCTACCGCTGAAACCCTCTGAAAACTGAAAATTATTTCAAAATAAGAAGTTTAAGAAAAACTTTTAAAAAAGGACATATAGTCATCCTTTTGCCTTATTACCAATTTTATATATTTTTTCTTATTAGTCCCCTGTTGTGATCATAACTATTCTCCAAAGATCATTCTCAATCACGGCAAAACTCTGGCCTTACGGTATTTGGCCTGATTCATTTGCATCAAGCAGCATGTGTTCTTATAAACTCTGTTGGTCTGTGTGATATTGTGATTTATAGTAAGAAATAAACATTTGGCTTTCCTCCCATTTCTGGCCAAGAAGTCCTAAAACCCTTGGAATTTCTTAACTGAAGGGAATGATAAAGGTGTCTTTTGTTAGGCTAATAAAGCAACTTTGGAAAGCTCCTAGCTCACCTAAGGATGGGGGCTGGTCCTCAGAGGAACCAACCGTGCAATTAGAGGGGTGGAACTTTCAGTCCCATCCCCCTGACCTCCAGGAAGGGGACGGGGCTTGGAGGTTGACTCAATCACTCGTTTAATCCCTTATGCCTATGTAATAGAGCGTGCGGAGAATCCCGGAAGGACGGGGCTTAGAGAGCTTCTGGGTTGGTGAACACATGGATGTTTGGGGAGGGTAGTATGTAAGCTCACCTCAGAGGCATCTTTTCCATCTGGCTGGTCCTGAGTTATATCCATTATATAATAAACTGGTCATCTAGTGAGTAAAATGCTTTCCTCTAAGTTCTGTGAGCCATTCTAGCAAAGTAATTGAACCCAAGAAAGGAGTCATGGGACCTCTGATTTATAGCCAGTCTGTCAAAAGTACGGGTCACATTCTGGACTTGTCTCTGGACTTGTCTCACATTCTGGACTAGCCTCTGAGGTTGGGTGGTGGGGACAAATTTGTAGGACTAAACCCTTAATCTTGTGGAATCTGATGCTACTACCTCTAGGGAGATAGAACACAGTTGAATTTTTGGTACCCCTGCTGGTGTCCAAGAATTCCTAATTGCTTTGGGGAAGCTGACACACACACAAACACACACACACTCACACTGGAATTGGGTCCAGGAATCTAAAAGAATTTGATGAAATGTTTGTGTTGCAGGAGGTCTCTTTCTAAGTGCCCAGTTCTTGGTCACGCGGATTGGAAGAATGAGAGGTAGACCAGGTGAAAAGTGGGGGGCAGCAAAGCAAAGTTTATTGAGCAATAGTACCAAGCCTCCAAAGAGGGGGGAGGGGACCAGAGAGGGTTGCCCTCTGGGAAGTCTACAGGTTTGGGGATTTCTTTTAAAGATTTTATTTACTTATTTGAGAGAGTGAGCAAGTGAAAGAGCACGAGTAGGGGGAAGGGCAGAGGGAGAGGGAGAAGCAGACTCCCTGCTTGAGCAGGGAGCCCCACGGAGGACTCGATCTCAGGATCCTGGGTTCGTGACTTAACCCATTGAGCCACTCAGGCGCCCCCTACGGGTTTTTCCGAGAGTGCTGGCTGTTTTAAACTGATCAACCCTCCACGCACCTGTCACCCAATCAGGTTTGTGTCCACGTGTTAATCGACCTATCAAATAGTTGTTCACGTGGGAAAGGGCTCCTTCCAGGGTGGTGTGAATAACAGGATGGGCTCTTTTTCCTTTTAAGGGTAGTTTCTGGGGGGGGGGGGAGGGGCCCTTGGGCCTGCCTGCCTTTCTTCCCACTAGCCTCCATTAGTTGTGAATGATAGCCGGTTCTCCGTGTCCTACCTCCTTTACTTCGGTAAAAGTTAAATAAAGGTGACTGACGCGATTCCAGGAGCAAAAGTGGCAGAGGAGTATATTGTGTCTTAGAACGCTCAGCTCACCAGTTATCTTCATGAGGAAACAAAAACGAACCTTCAAAATCAAATAAACTAGGGGCGTCTGGGTGGCTCAGTCGGTTGAGCATTCAATTCTTGGTTTGGGCTCCGGGCATGATCTTGGGGTCATGGGATTGAGCCTGGCCCCTGGCTGCGGGCTCAGTCTCTCACCCTCTGCCCCTCCCACCCCTCTGCCCCTCCCACCACTCTCACTCTCTCAAATCCCTTTTTAAAAAAACCAAATAAACTAAAATGTATGTTTGTATTATATTCTATACTGGTAAAAATCAGGAAAAATATAATTTTTTTTTAAGACAAAATTTTTAAGGTAAAATTTCAGGTCAGTCTGACCTATCCAGCATTCAACCTCGCTTGATTGCATAAACTTGGATTTTGCATAAAATTGCTTCCGAGGTAGCAGTTTCTATGAGAAAAGGTTTTGTTTGGTTTAACCCATTTAAAGTATTAGAAGTTCAGCTTCTTTTGTTTTCAGGGGGTTTGAGCAATATTGGATTTATGTAAGCTTCTATTAGTCTCTATAAACCAATCAGAATAAATGTCCTTTAATTCGAGAGTCTTTATAATCTAATTTGTTCACGCCCTTAAGATGTAGGAAAGCATCCCACACCCGCACAATGAGATTTAAGGTTTTTCTCATTTGTAGGCCTGGAGGTGCCTAGAGTTAGCAGGTTCCGTCTTACCCGTCACTAGTCAGAGTAGACACAGAACCGCAATGACTCACCAGTCCCCCTCTCAAAGGGCCCTTCTCTTGTCCGTTGGGCACGAAATATATTAAGTGATATAATCTCAGATACACTATCAAGACCAACAAAATGAACAAACTGGATTCTCTGTCGTCTCTCACCCAACAGAAAGAGCTCATCACTCACCTGGCAGAGATCACCAACGGTGAAACCATAAAACCGATTCCTGACCATCACTGCTTCCTGTGGGGAAAATTTAACCACCCCTGCACCACTGGACTCTTGTGTAGACACTGTGTTCTCAGCATTGCGGTCCGGCTTGGTCTAGTGGTCTGATTCCTTTTGTTCCTGGACTAGCTCTGGGACAGGAAGGATCCCCAGAATAAGCTAAACAAGTCGTAGATGAACAGACCTGGCCAATAACCAGAAACAAAAACAAAGAATCAAAAGAAAAAGAAAAGGAGCAAAAGTAGAGTCCCAAGGCCTCCTAAGGTTCACTCCAGGAGTCATGGAAATACACGATTAGGCTTACCCATGGGTTTTTACTGCTAATCCTAATAGGAGGCAACTGGGCAGACCTTCCAGGGCTGAATTCCCAGCACTAATTAAGGGAAGAAAACTTTCAGAATCTCCGAGCAAGTCTTTCTTAGGATGGGTTTATCTGACCGTTGAAACCTCCAAGCTCACTATTAGGTAAGGTCAGGAGAGCACACAGCCTCTTGGGAAAAGAGACTCTAAACTGCAGCATTAACTTTAAAAATAAAACTGCCAGTGGGTGCCTGGGTGGCTCAGTTGGTTAAGCGCCCGACTCTTGATCTCAGCTCGGGTCTTGATCTCAGAGGCATGAGTTCAAGCCCTGTGTTGGGCTCCATGGCATGGAGCCTACAATCAATCAGTCTGCCAGTTATTTTGCCAGCAAAAATGAGTTTCTTTGGGAATAGCAGAGAATTGCAATCAGGAACAAACAACCTAACGTACAACCGCAGGCAAGGCCAGAGAACAAAAGGGAGGAACATTCTTACAGAGGAAAGGAAGTCCACCAGAATAAACTGGGAGTTCAAAGTATATGGCTCTTCATTGGCTGGGGTTTTGTCTGGGAAGGAGGAAACATTTCTTCCTCCCGCTGGGATAGTCAAGGAGGAGCTAAAGAAGTGGAACTTAAAAGGTGCAGCTCTCCCTGTTGGGTCTGCCCTTGACCTCTGCAGACTCCTGCTCCCGTGAGTGGGAGGATGTGAGAGCGCCCCCTTCTGGCCTCCCAACTCCATTCTAAAGGAGGTTTCCCTTTATTAATTTTCACAGCAGGTGACTAGCGGGTTACACGGTCTGAAACTCATTTGGGGTACAAACACAAAACTGTTTTATTATTTTCTAATGACTGCTTTCACCTTGACTTGTCACATTTCCCTTTCCAGTGCCTTAACAATATCTTGGGCAGTCGCATTAGCTTCCAGCCATTCAGTATAATTGAAAACTCTAGTCTATTCATCAACTCATCACCGGCAGAGTTCCACCTCTGTTCCCATCTCCATCACACCCCACCCTTCTTCCTTTCCATCCTAAAGAGCGGCTTCTCTGTGGCCAGGTAAATCAGAGATGATTGTCCATTTCCAGCTCCTTTCTACTGTTTCATTTGAATTAAAAAAAAGCAATGCTGAACAGATAAAGGATTGAATGGAGGGGCAGACCACACCTTTCCCCTTCTCTAAGTATCTGTGGCAAAATCTGACCTGTGAGGGAGAGTGGGAAGAACGGGAAAGAGTTTCAGATTAACTGGACTTGAGATCTGTTACTCCCAATTTGTTACTCTTTCGTCTCTTCTGATCTTCTGACATCACCTTAGCTTCTCTTTGTGTTTTTGTCCCCATGTCTCCCTCAGGGTTGCTTTATTTCCCTACTACTCCCTCCTACTCGGTCTGCATTCCAGTCCCTGTAATCACCTCGAATGGTGGAGAAGTTCAATCTGAAATCTAACTTGAGTGATTTCCTTTGAAGTTTCATACTTGGAACCTGGAGAGGAAATTTTGTGTGGAGGGACCATCAGCCTTGATAGTCCCTAACATTTCTCCAGACTTTTAGCACTCCTCATGAATCTTCCTTGATTTTCACCCTGGAGGACGTGAGGGTGAAAAGGAATGCGTAAGAATAAGGATGGGGTGCCCCAGGAATAGGATGAAAATAGTAATGGGGGCCAAGAGGCACCAGGGGTGGGGACTGGGATGGGAGAGCAATGGACACTGGGAAAAGAGGCTGCTGATGAAGATGGGTGGGAATGGAGATTGGAGTGAAAATGGGGATGAGGATGGAATGGAGACCAGATGGGCATGCGGTTGGGGTAGAAGCAGAGGACAGAGAGGGGGATAGAGAAGATGGGGATGGGAATGGAGATGGGAAGGTGGATCTGTAAGGAGAGAGGAATGGAGATGGGGTAGGAGTGGAGATGGAATGGAAGTGGACATGGGAATAGGGTGGAATGATGAAGTGTGCAGCATCAGGTTGGAGATGGTGATTCAAATGAGTTGGGGTGGAACCAGTGTACTCCCCAGCTCCCAGGTGCTGGAGTCTCCCCACGCAGCACTCGTGAGTAGAGAACTAGCAGGGTAGCTTAAACTCGGCCATCTTCCATGGGGGCCACTGGCCTACAGGCAGCTCCAAATGGTAAGAGTACACTCTGCTGTCCATGGTAGCACCCTCCTGTTACCCTGCCGTCTCCCTAATTTGCTTTCTTTCTGCTCAAGCACACACAGAAGGCAGACCCAATGCACTGCAAGTCCAGCATGGGATACCAGTCTCCTTGTGATTACCTCCAACGTCGCTACTGGTGATGCTTGGCCTACTGCCTCTTGGGGAAGGGTATGAAGTCTCCTTCTCCTGTTCCTCCCCCCTCCACCACCACATGAAGGGGATAAAAAGCCATAGCTCTTCTTCCTACACCAAAGACTCACATCCCACATCTCTAACAGCCCTCTTCCCTCCCTCTTTCCTCCCCTTTCTTCTGCTTACATGGAGTGGGCAGTTTGGAATGATGGTTAGGAGTAGCAAATCTAGTTCAGTGACCCCTCAAGTCCTCAGAGGGGTGGCCAGTCCTTGATTATTGGAGTATCTGATGCTATTTTGTCCTCAACTCTGGTTCTAATGGTCCCTCCGTAATAACAGAAGTCCCTTTCAACATCCTATTATAACCATTGTCATTGAATTGACTGAGCTAAGAGATGATCACACCAGATTGAGCTGGGAAGTTGTTTTCTCCTCACAGATGTGTTTTTTCAGTCTGAACTGAGAATTCATCAGAACAAGATGTGCTTGGGGTACCTGGGTGGTTCAGCTGGTTAAGCATCTGCCTTGGGCTCAGGTCATGATCCTGGGGTCCTGGGATCGAGCCCCACGTCCAGCTCGCTGCTCAGCGGGGAGCCTGCTTCTCCCTCCCCTCCCCACTCATGCTCTATAAACAAAATCTTCAAAAAAAAAAAAAAAAGAACAAGATGTGTTCTCATGAGTACAGTCATGGATGGTGAAGGCCTATATTGACTCAATTTCAGCATGCTCTTTGTATAAACTGAGTTGCTAAGTCTCCTAGGAGAATGTTCTCAGAGTCCTGTAGCCTGAGGCATTCTCCCAGCTCTCACTAAGGACACTTCTTCCAGCCATTGCTACACTTCTTGAAGGAGAGTCTGGCTCCAGACTTTGGAGAACAACAATTCTGAGGAAGGTAGTGATTTATGTGAGGAGGACCCCAGGGCTGACTAGTCCTCTTGGCCAATGTGGAGGTTTGCGCTTCCTTTGTTCAGACCCGTACTTTGCCCGTGACCAGTCCCTGCATCAATACCACACTGACTTAATTACGATAGATTTGTAATAAGTACCGTTTCCTGGTAGCGTAGGATGCACACATTGTTTTTCTCAGGAGGTAATTGGTAATTC